>CAUYPK010136609.1:0-62434 GCA_963574355.1 Loris lydekkerianus | reverse complement strand
ACCTTGGGAATGATAAACTAAATCTTGTAAGCCCACCAGGTACCATTATTCATTTACACCCCCCCCCCCCCAAAAAAAAAAAAAAAAAAAAAAAACACCTAAAATATACCATCACTCAAAGTTGAAAAGTCTTCTCCTCTTTTTTCTTTAACTTCTTCATTTGCAGAAAGGAAGACTTGATGATAAGGAGACATTCTAGGCTTGGGCTCCAATCCAAATCCCTCTGGATAACTGGCAGACAAGAGATTTTTCACTATCAAATTCAGTTTTCTTGGAACCATCCCATTGTTCTTTATTACAAATAATTATCCTCAAAACTCAGTGCATATCAATATACAAAAACTTGTCTAATCAAGTCAAATCAAACACTATTTAACAACTTCCACAGAAGATATTATACAATGGTGTTCTGGATAGTAGGAAAAATCCTTTCTCTTTGAGGAAAATCCTATCTTGTGGAAACCCACCTGTGCTCCCAGCAGTCCCCTCAAGCATCCTCCTGGTTCCTCCTCATCAAACTGGTCATTTATTTTAGGGCTTTCCTAAACACTCAACTCTGCCTTTCTTTGGCACTGATTTCATTCCATCTTGAATGGGGCCAAGGATGTTTCATGGGCATGTGATGAATGTAATTTTTCAGGGTCCAACACTCAACAGGGCACCATATTGTGACATGAGCCCTGCATTTTAGTTTTTGCAGGGGCCCTACTCAGAGATAGCCTGTTCTAAGTGGGGACATAGTGTTTTATACATTAGGTTTTGTATGAACCATGTGCTTTGGGGGGGCCTGATTATGTTAACCTCCATGTACCCATGTTGACATAGCAGAATAGACATTCAGTAAATGTTTGCGGATTGAACTGAAAATGATAAACATGGACAGGACAAAAACACTAACACATGAGAAGGTTTACTATTGAAATTCTAGAAGAAAGTCACCTTTGGATGTTGGAGGCAATCTTGCTAAACAGAGAAATCTAAGGAGGATGGTAGGGTGTCATTTCAAACACAAAAATCAATTGTCATTCTGTTCACTTTACTTGTGATTTCAGGAGGGGTAGGGCCTAATTCTTAAAAAAAAAAAAAAAAAAAAAAGGAAGGAAGGAAGAAAGGAGGGTGGGAAGGAAGGAAGGACGGAAGGAAAGAAAATTCCCACAATTTAGCCATATATATATACTGAAAATGTAAATTGGTTATTTTATTTCAGACAAATAAAAAGACAAGCGCAGAAGGGTACCCCAAAACTTCCCAGGGAGTTTTAAGATGAATCAATGTTAGTGTTTTGTCATGTTCAATAGTCAACTCTACAGTTTTTTTTTTCCAAGGTATCAAACTTATAATTTTCACTGAGATGAATATGATTAAGTAAAAGAACAGGAGCTGAGTGGAATATCCCATCATTCTCTCTTCCTCAACTCTTCCATGGCTCTACTGATAAGACACAGTATCCATAGGCAGCATGCTCCTGGTGACATATGGTATATGCATCCTGTCACCCTGACAGAGACAGGAAGTGAAGATATGTGAAGAAATATATTTTCAAACCTAAGACTTCAAAAAAAGTCTTATTTATTTAAGTAAATAAACTTAACTTTATAACTTTATAGCTCTGTATTAGTGTTTCTTAGGCAAGTGTGCTTATGAATGTCATAATATACTATAACTTATATGATGCATATAATTTATTTTTCTAAGAGCAAAATTATTCCTGGATTGCACAATATATTTTCTTCCATTCTAACACTGAATTTATTAAATATTAATGCTTCTAAAATCTGGTCTTATCATAAAATCGATGTATGTATTTAATGTTGGCATTTTCTACCTCAAAAATTAAATCAATGAGGCATCTCATAACTTTAGAATTGTGGAAATAGGCTGAGTTATTATTTTATGATGATTCCCTCTCCTTGGCCACATGGGTAAGTATGGGGATGACTTACCATATTATTCAACATTACACAAAATGTGGGTGACCAGATGAATAAAAGGCTGAGATCATTTGTATTGACCTTGGTCAAGCATCCCTTGACATCTCTCTTTTCTTCATTGACTACCAGCAGGCAAGAGAACAAGTGGGTACCTCTCACCTTCTTGCATTGAGCATCAAAAGGCAGTGCATGAGACACAGAAGGAAGCTGACGTTGGAATTGTAGGTGGCAAAGATCACATCCCAGTGTTCCTGTAGAAAGCTCAGGATGCTGAGAAGGCTGAGGCATTCGGAGAGGGACTGCTGGGGCTTGGAGAGGCAATAAAGAACGACTTTATTTAAACTGCTGTATAAAGTGCTGAGGACAGTTTCCCTTTGAGAACAGGCAGTCTCGATGACCTGTGTCATAAAAATAACACACACACACACATACACACATACTTGTGAGCACTTTGCAATTTTAGACACTGACCTAGTTTACCATAAAAATAATGCAATAAAAAAGTGACATGAGCTAAAATTCAAATGGGACTACTTTCCTCAACCTTTGATTTTCTATTTAAGTAAATGATTAATAAAGGCAACCCAGGATTTGGGTGAAAACTTGTGTTTAAAAAAAAGTTTACTATAGTGATATTATGAAAAATAGTGTTGGCAACCAGAGATTCCTGAAATACTGGTAACATAGTTGACATTCAGTGTATGAGAATATGCTAGTAGTAGTATCTAACTTTTAAAATAGATATGACTCATCATTAATAGTTATAGAGAGCATTTTCAATATACAGGCATTCTAGGAATATATTTAACCAAGGAGGTAGAAGATCTCTACAAAGAAAACTACAAAACACTGACAAAAGAAATCACCAATGACACAAACAAATGGAAAAACACCCCATGCTTATGGATCAGAAGAATCAATATCGTGAAAATGGCCACACTACCCAAAGCAATCTACAGACTCAGGACAATTCCTAGCAAAATACAAACATCATTTTGTACAGAATTAGAAGAAACAATTTTAAATTCATATGGAACCAAAAAAGAGCTCAAATAGCCAAAGCAAACTTAAGCTAAAAGAACAAAGCTGGAGGCATCACATTACCCAACTTCAAATTATACTACAAGGCTATAGTAACCAACACAGCACAGTACTGGTATAAAGGTAGACACACAGACCTCTGAACAGAATAGAGAACCCAGAAATAAAGCCAAATACCTACAGCAACTGATCTTCAGAAAAGAAGACAAAAACTGACACTAGAGAAAGGAACCACTATTTGATAAATGGTGCTGGGAAATTGGGATAGTCATATGCGAAAGAATGAAACTGAATGCCTCTCTCTCACCACATACAAAAATTTTCTCAAGAGGGATTAAAGACTTAAATATAAGACCTGAAATAATAAAAACTATGAAAAGAAGCCTAGGAAAACTCTTCTGGACATCTGCCTAGGCAAAAAACTATGACTAATACCCCTTAAACAATATAGAAATAATCAACAGAATAATCAGACAGCCAATGGGATGGGAGGAAATATTTATAAACCATATACCCAACAAAGGATTAATAACCAGACTCTATAAGGAATAAGGAAGAAAAAAAAACACCAAATAATCCCATTAAAAAGTATATAGAGAAAAAGGCCCCAAAAGGTCGGTAGGTCTACTAGGAAAGAAGTTTGGAGAACACTCAAGGAACTAATAGTAGACCTACCATTCGATCCTGCAATTCCTCTCCTAGGTATATACCCAGATGATCAAAAATTCTTTTACAACAAAGACATTTGCACCAGAATGTTTATTGCAGCCCAATTCATAATTGCCAAGACATGCAAACAGCCCAAGTGCCCATCGACCCATGGATGGATTAACAAATTGTGGTATATGTGTACATTATGGAATGCTAGGCAGCTATAAAAAAAGATGGAGACTTCACATCTTTTATGTCTACCAGGATGGAGCTGGAATATATTCTTCTTAGTAAAGTATCTCAAGAATGAAAAGAAAAGTATCCAATGTACTCAATACTACTATGAAATCAATATATAATCACCTACACACTCATATGAATGGCAAAACATAACTATAGTGCAGAAAGTAGAAGGGAAGAGGAGAGAGAGGGGAGAGGAGAGGGGAGGGGAGGGGAATATGGGAGGAGGGAGGGTATTTGGGGGGGACCTCACCTAATGCACATGATGCAATGGTACATTTCAAAACTATTAGGAAATGAGTATAATTGTGATGGATGTGTTATTTAGTTCAATGTAAGCATTTCACATTGTATATCGAAGCAGTACCCTGAACCCCACAAATGCATCAATGTACAAAGTTATGATTTAATAAAAAAAAAGAAAATAAATTAAATACATATAAGAGAAAAACGTGTACAGATAACATAAACAAACATTTTTCAAAAGAAAATACACAGACGGCCAAGAAACATATGAAAAAATGTTCAATACCACTAATCCTCAGGGAAAAGCAAATTAAAACCACAATGAGATACCACCTTACCCCAAGGAAAATGGCAATTATTAAAAAGTCAAACAACAATTAATATTGTCATGGGTATGGTGAAAAAGGAACACTTATACACTGTTGGTGGGAATGTAAATTAAAGTAACTTCTAGGGAAAACAGTGTGGAGATTTCTCAAAGAACTAAAAGTACCATTTGATCCAGCAATCCCACCACTGGTTATCTGCCCGAAGGAAAAGAATTCATTACCACAAAAAGACACTTGAAGTTGTATGTTTATTGCAGCGTGTTTCATGATTGCAAAGATGTGGAATCAACCTAAGTGCCCACCAGCTGAGGAGTGGATAAAGAAATGTGATATAGACAAATACCATGGAGTATTACTCAGCCAATAAAAAGAACAAAGTAGTGTCTTTTAAAGCAAGTTGAATGAAACCGGGTGCCATAATTCTAAGTGAAGTAACTCAGGAATAAATAACCAAATCCCACCTATTCTCACTTATAAGCGGGAGCTAAGCTATGGGCATATAGGGGCGTACAAAATGAATTATGTACATTGGAAACTCAGAAACGAGAATAGGAAGTGGGGGCAGGTGAAGGATGAAAAAATACCTATTGAATACAATGTACACTATTCAAGTAACAGGTAAACTAAAAGTCCAGGCTTTACTACTGTATTATTCCTCTATGCAACCAAAAACCGACTATACCCCTAAATCTATTGAAATTTTAAAAATAATATTTGATACCATGCTAAGCCTTTTTTGCATATATTTGCATCACTTTGCATATATTGCTATATAATAACACTGTGAAGTAGACACTAAAGTTACTCAACTGTAGGGATAAGAGGCTGAGGGTCAGAGAGGTTAGGTATTTAGCAAGGGTCAAAACCACCCTAGACACTTGAGCCTGCTCTTACTCACCATATTGTCTAAACAGAGTCCAACAGACTTTAGTTAATGAGAAGCTTAGCGGGAGAGGCAGAGGCAGAAGGTCCTGATTTGTGCAGGCTTAACCCTGATGGGTCTGTATATTTGTTTGGCTTCAGTGGTAAGAATCCATAGAACAAAAAATACATGCAAAATTTTCCAATCTAAGAAGAAAGTCATTTGTTCGTGATGGGTGCTCCCTTAGAATTTCATGGGCACAGCAAATGTTTCTACTAATGAAATTAGATTCTATTTCAACCTCTTGGAGTTTGGGATCCACGTTGTCACTTGTTTCTCAATTATGTCATCACTCTCCAACAGAGGCTGGAAGTTGCAGGCGTTACAGGCTGGGAGCAGGAGTGGAGCACCCTCGGGCCAGCACCACTGAAGGCACGCCAGCCCCTGCGGGCTCCCCCCTTGGGACATTAGCTCTGAGTATTTGCTTTGACCACGAGAAACTCAGCACTTAGCACCTTCTTTTTACTTTCAACATAACTTGCCAAGAATCTGATTTTAACATATTGACTACCACACTAGAAATTCTTTTTTTTCCTTGGGGCCACAGTGTTTTATTAGGAAAATGGAATAAAAACTTTGAAAACAAAATGATCCTTTCTAATTCAATGAAAATTTTGTTATTTTTTATTGTTTTCTGTATACATGAGTCTTGCGCAATTCTCATGGCAGTTAATGTGTTAACCCTCTTAGAGCTGACAAGGGTTAACTTGTCAGGGGGCATTTCTCCCCACTTGGAGTGATTCCTGAAGAAGCTCTGAATACATTTTTCCCCCAAGTTTGCCTGGGTGTGGGCATTAAACTGACAATCACTCTGAAAACCATCCCAAGTCCATAGGCCATTCTGCAGACAGAAGGGTGCAGGGGGGCAACTTTGCCCTCTAAGAGGCGTAAAGAAGAAGAAAGACAGTTTTCCCTGGTACTGTTAGAGAACCCAAGGAGTTGCTGGTGGCAGATTTCATGTTGGTAAGGAGTTTATAGCACTGAGGTGCAAGGGCAGGCAGCAGAGGCCCACCGTGGCTGAGACGGCTCTCCGGAGGCCTCCCAGGGCACTAAGTAACTACCTGATGTTACCTGGCATAGAGGGCCTTCCCCACCCAGATCAGATAGTAGTCAGCAGGGTGTTCTTACCACCAGGATGTGCTCCAGAATGAACAGCAGGATGTGTCTGGGGTCTGCCGAGAACATCCCGCTGTTCAGCTTCTCCACCAGCTTCTGGGTGAAGGAGGAGACGTTTCCGAGTAAGGCGGCAGCAGCAGTCTCTGCATTTGTCTGGGGCTCTTTACTACCTAGGGTGAGGGAAGAGACAGGCCAGGTGGAGGGTCTGAACAGAGTTCTCTCCATGACATCTGCAAGCCTGTCATGGTGACCCCATCTTCACCACCTCCACGCACCCCATTGCTACAAAGCTGGAGTCTTGTACTTGGGGGAGGGGGTTCCCAGAGCACACATAGTTAGTTATTCAAAGTAAATGCATCTTGAATAATCTGGTCAGTAATATAAACCAAATGGTGAGAAGGCCAGCCAGGGGAAGTATTTCTTTCAGTGGCTTTTTGGAATAAAGATAGGGTGGAGTATAGTGCTTGAGGCCAACGAGTAGGTGTCAAGCAGGCCCAGGGCCCTGCTGTTGCACTTGGCTGAAGGCGAAGCTATATTGTCAGGGTTCATCTGTTCTCATAATACAGCAGACACCAAGCCCAGACGTGTGTGTGATGCTCTCAGCCAATCCCCAGAATAACCCCCTTGTCCTTGACCATCATCCTCATGCACAGGTCCAGACACCTGCCAGGAGCAAGGTCACACTGCGGTCCAGTGGCAGAGCCAAGACCAGAGCTGGAATCACCAAGCTCATACCTGGCACTCCCCACATTGCACGTACTCCATAGAAAAGTCTAGAAAGCAGGGCTTCTGAGTTGTGGTCAAGGAGAATCCAAAAGATGAATCCTGGGGCTCAAACACCACAGAAAATACTTTCATTTTATCTTGTCCAGAAGGCACAGCTGCCTTGGAACTACGTTTTGTGAATGAAGGCTCAATCTTAAAATCCAAAGGGCAAGGGCAGTGCCTGTACCCAGACCCATGTGTGTAGAAACACAGGCTGTGCACCTGTTCTGCAGAACACTAAGGACGCATCTTGACTTTCCTTCCAGGCAGAGGTCACTTTTCTACTGAAGCTAAAGGAGAACTGATTTTAGCTCAGAGGACAAGAGCACTTTCTTTCTCTGGGTGGTCTAGCAATGACAGTAGTACCATGGAAAGCGGCAGTGGACAGCAGGCCCCTTCACTGGACAGCAGGGCAGGGGTCAATGAGGCCCTGCTGCGGGTGGGTGGAGAGGTGGATGCCCAGGTGGAGGTGGCATCTCATGGCTGTGGTCAGCTGCTAGCAGGCATGCTGCCTTTCTCACTCAGCGGTCAGTGGCCTCCTGTCAGGCCCAGGTGAGACCATGTGACCCACTCACCTCTGAGTATCAGCACGTTGCCACCACTCATCATGTGGAACGTTTCCATGGAGGAGAGCAGGACTGCAGACTGGAAGTCTCGCTTCTGTTGGCTGGTGGCGTTGTCTGGAAAAGCCTGGAAGCATAGGCTGGGACTGAGACAGCAGCCATATGGCCATTGTGTCCACTCAGGGCCCATCACTGCCCTCATCTGGCCAGTGCACTGATACCCCAGCGGGCTGGAGCGTGGACTGCTGACAGCCCACAGCCAGGGCCCTGCTCGCACTCATTCCCCCACTGCTCTGCCAGGTCCTGTAGTTCGGAGACTCCCTGCACCCTCTGATTGCTGCAGCCCCAGGTCCTCTGTCTCCCTGGGCATACCCTGACCTCCAGGCACCCATCCCCTCACAGGCTCCACTGCACGTGACCCAACAACACCTTTTCCGACCCACCTCCAGGAGCATCTCCAGGGGCAGCCACTGCTTGGGGGTGGGGGCCCCTAGAAGGAGCTCCCTCAGCAGAAGCTGCAGGAACTCCCTCAGCTGCTTCTGGACGAGATGTGACTTGACAGGAGCCTGGAGAGCCTTCACGGTGCTGTCACTTTCAGCCTCGGTCCCAGGACTGCTGGCATTCCAAGCAGACTCAACCACAGTCCCCTCGAAGATAAGAGAACCCCAACATTCACAACCTCCGCCAGCTCAAGTGCTTCACACTTACGTCTGCCGTGTGCATCGGCAGAGTCACCGCACCCACTGACGTGTAAGGAAACAGAGGGTCCAAGGAAGGAGACAACTTGCCCAGGGTCTAGTCGCTTAGAAGGTGACCTGCTACCATCTGAGAACCTGGCATAGGCCAGTGTTGTACAAAGAAGCCAAGCCTCAAAGTCAAAAAGGCCTGCGGTGCTTGGTAACAGAGCCCAGAATGTGTTGGGGGCAAGTTGCTTCCCTCCCCCGAGCCACAGCCCCTGCCAATTAAATAGAGACAATATAAACAATCTCATGTGGATTTGTGAAAATGAACTGAAAGAATAATGGATGTGGCCATGCCTGGCACCCAGAAGCCCACTCCCACCCTGCGGTGGGGACCCCACCCAGGCTCTGCTGACAGGACCCTCAGGAGAGAACGATGGAGAAGCAGGACTCCAGACTCCTTTCCTCAAGTCCCCGGCAAGCTTTGGCCTTCTCTGTCTCATTGTATATTTACAAAATGTGGGAGAGAGGAAGACACGGCTCATTACCCCAGATACATCCAGGAGGACACAGAGATGCCAGGAAGCTGAATAAAGTGTCCAAGGACACACAGCCGGGGACTCCTGACTCCTCAGCCCATGAACTTCTCTTGTGCATTCATCTGTTAGCACCTCCCTCTACTCATTCATAAAATTAATGCGGCCATTCTTCATTAAGCCATAAAATGAATTTAATGGCACCTAGGGAGGTGGCAACTGCATTAATTAGCTTCTTGCGGCCTTGATTGGAAAGATGCCATATAAATTCACAGTAAATCGAAGACTTTGGCCACCAGCCTTCTACATGAAGAGGGGCTGTCGTGTTTTCTGTGCAACAAAGGCCTCGAGGAGCCAACTTAGAGCTGGGACAGGCAAGGACAGGCTCAGGGTGGAGAGCCTGGGAATTGGATCCAGGAGTCCCGAGATGGGACCTAGCTTGCCCACAGTCAATAGGAGAATTGCTGACCATGGGAAGGAAGAGCCCAGGGTCAGATTGTGCACCTGGGCTGCTGCTAAGGGCACTTAGCGGGAACCCAGCCCAGCAGATGGTGAGCCCTGCCCTTGGGCAGGGGGGCTTTGCTGGGCATCTGGGTTGAGAATGTCAGGCCACCACCCCCCACAGAGCATGCATTAATAGTGGGGATAGGGGACAGCCTGGGGTCACCCATTCTCCCTGCCTGGCTAGGCTGCCCAGGGCTCTGGGAAGGAGCTCATCCCACCCTCTCCTCAGCTGGCAGGAACCTGCTTTCCTCTTGATTGCATTTTTACTCTCACTTTTCTAGCAAGTCACTTCAGTTAATAGGAATCCCTTGCGCCATTTTAAAACCATTTTATTTTTTTGCGAATAGTCTAGTCATTATATTTGGTCTCTTTATTAAAACTAATTACTTTCACACTTTATTTGGCCATTTAATTTTATTTAAACTGACCACAATGGAAAGGACATGGCTTTGGGCTGAGAGAGCGAGCCCTCTGTCCTGGCTCTGTCACTTGCTAATCACATTACGTGCAGCACATTTTACCCTTTCAGCTGTTCTGGGAGATGGGTCTGTGATGCCCACTAGGCCCAGAAAAATAGGATGGGCACAATTTTGTCTCCCTCAAGCTCAGTTTCTTCTCATGAACACCACCTTTGTCTGGGGGCTGTTCGGGTTACACAGAGCACCAGTTTCAGGGCGTGGAGGCTATCTCCACAGACACACTTCTGGAAAAGATTAGCTAAGAGTGCTTTGCTCATTCACTAGCATTTAGCAAGTGGTATGGAGCATCCCCCCCAGCACTGTGCTTGGCATGGATCATAAATCCCACTATGTACCATAGTTTGCCTTTTCAATACATTCCTTTAGCTACAGTTACCAATCTGCATGTGACCTGGCTTGCTCGTCCTCCCTCTTTGGGTCTTTGCTTCCTAATCCACCAGAGTGAAGGTGGATGCATGAGTCTCTGCCTGTCCTCCTCCTATACCCTCACTTCTGTACCAGTGCCACCTGCTGCCCCGCTCTCAGCTCCTGGATGCTCTCAGCCCACCTGATTCACCACCCCTTGAACTCCAGGGCCTGCCTCTGAGCCTCAGACTCACACATCTTCCCAAAACCCTTCTCTAACCGGTATCACACAAGACCCAAGACCTCATCCTCAAGCCCCAACTCGGTCTTTCTCCCTCCCTGCTCTTTGTTCCTCTGGCCCTGAGCTGGGCCTCTGCAAGCTAATCCACTGCCAGGAAGGAGATGCGAGTTGTGACCCAAGGGACCAACAAACAGGGCAAGGTCCTGAGAACCAGAGGCTGAGCAGGATGTTCTGCCAGGACCGGCCTCTCCTGTCGGGTGCACAGGCCACAGGCTTCCTGCAGTGGGATTGTTTCCCACCATCTGTGTGTGGGTGTTCCATATAGAATTGAACTCGATCCGCCTGCAAATTTCTCTCTACTGAGATTCTTAACAAATCAAAAAAAAAAAAAAAAAAAAAAAGTGGTTGAATCTCAGAGTTGAAAATGACCTTGAGTAGCACCTCAGTCAAGAAAAGGAAAATTACCCAAGGTGTTTATTCCATGTTGCCTTAAAATGTATTTAATTTTGAAGGGTGGGCAGGAAGTTTTCCCTTTGACCTTGAGGGGTGATGAAGCTCACACCTGCTCTCCTGGGAGCGGGGCTGCGGCATGTCCTACCTTCTGGCTTCCCAGGGGGAAGGTGGCTGTGGCCAGGGTCTGGAGGAACTCGGGAGCTCTCCACGAGGGGTCCTGGGGGTAGGTGCGCTGCACGAGGCCAAGGAACTGTAGCACACTGGCAGGGAACGTCTGCTCGCAGGCGTCGTCTTCAGCTCCTGCAGAGGGCTGAGGCATACTTCATGAAAGGCAGTGCGGGACCTGAGGGCGCTTCCTTTTACTCAATCTAAAAGTTACATCTTCATTTTTTTTATGAAATCATAGCTGTGTACATTAACGCATTTTGGGGGTACAATGTGCTGGTTTTATATGCAATTTGAAATACTTACAACAAACTGGTTAACATAGCCTTCACGGCACTTTCTTAATTATTGTGTTAAGACATTTATACTCTACACTTAATAGATTTGACATGTAGCCTTGTAAAATGCACCATAGGTGTGGTCCCACCAATTACCCTCCCTCCCCCATCCTCCCCTCTCCCCTCCCCTCCCCCTCCTCTCCCCACTTCACCTTGGCCTGTAGTTGAGTTATAGCTTTCATATGGAAGTGTAGGTGCTTATAAATTGGTTTCATAGTAGGGCTGAGTACACTGGATACTTTTTCTTCCATTCTTGAGATACTTTACTAAGAAGAATATGTTCAGGCTCCATCCATGTAAACTTAAAAGAGGTAAAGTCTCCATCATTTTTTTAAGGCTGCATAATATTCCTGGTGTACATATACCACAATTTATTAATCCATTTGTGGGTCAATGGGCACTTGGGCTTCTTCCATGACTTGGCATATGTTAAGAATTTAATCTTTTCATGTTTCCTATTATGATATAAATACTTGGTCTTTTATTTTTACTTCTCTCCACATGTTTTATATTTTCTTTGTTTTCAGTACTTTCATGTTGTTACTTTTATTTGCTTTATTTTCAATTACATTAATTGATTATATAGGTAACACATTTCTTACACTACAAACAGGAAATGTATGTCTTTTCACCACCACCACCCCCCCAAAAAAAGAATTAGTTGCATGTTCATCCTACAATGGAGCCATGAATAAATTTATCAAAGATGGAAAATGTACAGATCACATAATCTGACCAGGGCAAAAACAAAACTAGAAATAGATAACAAAAATAAAACACAAGAAGCTCAACCCTGTGGATTTGAAAAATATAAATCCAAGAGATCTTTAAACCCATGAGCACACAAATTCTAGGAAGCAACAACAACAACAGAAAAATGAAGATGCCAAAATCAAAATCTTAGAAAGGGACAGGGAAAAAAGAATCAGGATACTGATAATTAAATCCTAGGAGATGCATTTTATGATTTTATTTTATTTTATTTTTATTTTTTTTTTTTTTGGCCAGGGCTAGGTTTGAACCCTCCACCTCCAGTATATGGGGCCGGAGCCCTTTGAGCCACAGGCGCCACCCAGGAGATGTACTTTAAATAAACCACAAGCCTTCAACTCCTTGAGTAAGAGGAGAGGCAGGTAAAGAGAGAATGTGGACATACAAACTGAGCCGAAGAAATGGGAAATACCCAGATAATAAAATGAATTAAAAGAGAGAGACCCTTTGTGCAAGTTAAATAAATGGTAAATTATTTTCAAACATCAATTAACTTAAGAGAGTCAAAAAGACACTTACAAGCCTAAACAAGTCAATAATCATGAAACAAATTTAGGCCCAGTTCCATAGGAACAATTTAAATAGTGTAAGAATCGTGGATTTAATATCTTCTTGAGTATAAAGAATAAAAGCAGTCTGTTTTAAATACAAAACTAGCACAGCACTGACATCAAAACCTGACAAACATATAGTAAAAAGGAAAATGCAAGCTAATATATTAGCTTGTATTTATAAACATGCATACAAAATGATAAATAAAATATTTACAAACAGAATAAGAACAGAGTGAGTAAATGAGATCTTGCAAGAATGCAAAGAAATCTATTGATATAATTCATCATAGGTCACTGGTTAAAAGAAAAAAGGCATATGATCATCTAATGGTACAATAAAAAATTTTAATAAAAATGGAAAAATATGTGTTTTAAAAAGGGAAAAAAGTGGGTTCTATACTTTCTTAGCATAATTAAATATACACACAGAAAAATTAGCAATAGATGTAAGTAATTCATAGTAAAATAAATAGAGATGGAACAAAATAAATACAGGTAATAAGCAAATGAAATGTGGTTTCAGTAATGACAAATGCAAAACATCTCAACTATGAAACCATCCTCAACTTGGCCCTATTGTTGAGGCTGTGAGGAAGGGGTTGAGCACTTCTACACAAGACACTGAGATAGAGGTTAGCTGGTAGGCCGTGTACCTGTAATGGTTAATGCGATCTTTCTTTCAAAGAAGTGCATCTACCAATAAATTGTGGTATATGTACACCATGGAATATTATGCAGCCTTAAAAAAAGATGGAGACTTTACCTCTTTTATGTTTACATGGATGGAGCTGGAACATATTCTTCTTAGCAGAGTATCTCAAGAATGGAAGAAATAGTAATCAATGTACTCAGCCCTACCAATTTATAAGCACCCACATTTCTATATGAACGCTATAACCCAACTACAGCCCAAGATGAAGGGGAAAGAGGAGGGAGTGGTGGTAGGAGGAGGTGGAGGGAGGGTAATTGGTGGGACCACACCTATGGTGCATTTTACAAGGGTACATGTTAAATCTACTAAGTGTAGAATATAAGTGTCTTAACATAATAACTAAGAAAATGCAGTGAAGGCTATGATGACCAGTTTGATGAAAGTATTTCAACTTGTATATAAAACCAGCACATTGTACCCTATAATTGCATTAATGAACACAGCTATGATTTAATAAAAAATAAAAATAAAGAAGTGCATCTAAAAGAAAGAGCAGGAAGTTTGCTTTGACCCACTATTCCATATCCCAGACTTTATGTTAAGGAGGTCATTAAGCTAGGAAGTAAATTAAGAAAGTTCATTGCAACCATTTTGTAACAATAAACATTCAAAAAAAAAAAAAACCCAGGATAAATGATTATTACAAATACAGATGATTGACATGGAAAGATGCCCACAAATGTTGAAAACAAAGGGCCAAGGAGCATATGTGGTCTTGTGATCACATCCTCTGTGAGGATGCACTGTTCGTAATCTTGGAGAGGTGTCCAGAAGGATATTCCACTCAAGCTCAAAGTGCTCATTTCTGGGAGGATATGTGTCAGGTGATTTTTACTTACTGCTTTTCTCTTTTGTTTAAATGTGAAGGGGAATCACATGTCATTTTACAAAAGCAGCAAATTCCCCCTCACAGTAAGCCTCCAGTTGCCCTTTGCATCTACAGGTTGGACATTTTCAGCCTCTCCTGCTCGCTCTCACTGACCCAGCTCACCATTCATTAATTCCTCCTGCTCTTGGGCCACATGGACTTGGCTCCATGTCTGAGGCGACCCCTCCAGTCATCTCTAATGGACCTTAAAGCCCCAAGCAAAGGCTACCCACTGCAGAAGCCCCTCCAGGTTGTGCCTGCAGCTGGTGGCCACCGGCCTTCTGTGACAGTCCTCCCCCTCATGGTCACACACGGGCTAGGCCCCCCTGTCTTGGTAGAAATGAGCTTGTCCTCAGAAAAGTTTGACTGAAGGCAGTAAAGAAAGCTTAATGTTGAAACAAATGGGAAATAGATGTCCCCAAAAGGAGCTTTATGTGCTTCTTGAGGATTATAAGTCTGGGTTTTGGTTGTGCACTTGACTCTACGAGCCTACTTGCCTTGTCTATTTCATCTTGCTAGTTACCAGCATTCCTGGGAAGCTGCTAGGAAAAGCCAAGGTGATTCTTCCACACTGGCCTTCCCATTAGAACCATTTGGGGCTGCATGTGGGGAGTGGGTCTCACCTGGTTCATGGTGGCTTTCAGCATTTCCAGGAGCAGTAGGGCACCTTCCATGCACAGCCCAGCCCGGAGGACTTCTTCCTGATGGTGCTTTTGCAGGAGCCACTGAAGCATGGCCTCAAGGCTGTCCTGAAAGAAGCAGGGGCTGTGAGAAGACCCATGCCTGCATGCGGGGACCAGCTTTGCAGCCAGGGTGTCAAACTTCCAGGGGGCTCCGGTGGGAAGAGCAGAATAGCGTAGTAGCTGCCTCGGTGGCGAGCCCATATGAACAGCCCCACCCAGTAGATGGTGCATGAAGAAAACTCACCTCTAAGAAGGAGCTGAAGGAAACCCCCACCCCAGCAATTTGCATAGGTTTCTTCCTTTTGGTCTGACATCACAAGCACTCAATGCCCTAACTAACTTTCCTAAATTTTTCTAAATGAGATTATACAAACATGTGAAGAATTCCAAGGTTTCAAGGGGGAGTGCAGAGTGGAGGGGGGAGAGCCTGGCGTTTAGAATCTAAAGGGTCCAACTTTGCCTTTTTAGTGGCTGAGCTCAGGCAAGCTATTCAGCTTCTTGGCAGTTCAGTTTCTTTCTCTGTGCAACAAAAATTACATTATATCCCCCCATGGGATTGTTTAAATATCAAGCAAAATAAAATATGTAAAATATCCAGTGTGGATCCCAACACTTAACAGATGTTTGTTTCCTACAATATATGTTAGAGAAATAAAAATTCAGGGTTTTAGCAGAAAGAGGGAAGGAGGGAGGGGAGTGGGGCCTTGGTGTGTGGCACACTTTCTGGGGGCAAGACATGATTACAAAAAGGACTTTACCTAACAACTGCAATCAGTGTAACCTGACTTATTG
The DNA here is from genome assembly GCA_963574355.1 of Loris lydekkerianus. Lineage (NCBI taxonomy): Eukaryota > Metazoa > Chordata > Mammalia > Primates > Lorisidae > Loris > Loris lydekkerianus. The sequence goes on along the minus strand of CAUYPK010136609.1, from coordinate 46,509 downwards.
TACCCTCAATGAATCCCCAACAATAAATAAAAAACAAAGGGAAAAAAAAAACAGTAGCTCTCTGTAAAAGTTGGGCAAGACAATGGTGTAGCAATCTTTTTCTCCTTGGGTTCAGCCAGAGGGAGCAAAACCCCCAATTCCCAAGACACTCATTGTATATGCTGAGTTAACTTCTCTCCTGCACAACTAGGATGGTATTTCTCCTGAGGAGAAGTGAGAAAATAGTCACTTGAATCATTTTCTGTGTTCTGTGGTTCAAATGAAGAACCGCAGTTGAAGAAAAACTAGGAAGTGAGTATCTGCTTCTCTAGCATTCTCCGAGGTACCTGGTTAACGGTTTGATTTGCCTCCCTGTAGACTTTTCTCTCTGCATATAAAATCATGTAAATATATGCATATAGGTGCATATAAACAGATGCCTAGGAAATCAGTGCAGTATGTACAGCAAGGTGATAGGACAAACTTGGGTGGCCCCCAGGAAAGGGGATCAGTCCTGAAGCCTGGAAGAAATAGCAAAGGGTTCTCAGCAGAGGTGATGTACAATTGTCTTACAGTATCAGGTTAGTGAGAAGACCCAAGAAGGATGGGCACAGCCGTGTGACTAAAGACGAGAGAGGGTGTGTGAAAGCTGCTGTGTGCAGTCCCATTTTCATGTGGGGCCCGAGTGGAAGATGAGATGAGATTGACACATGAAGACCAAGGAACCAGCGACTTGTAAGTCACACCAGTCTCCTGAACTTTATTCTGTACTGCAGGGAGCCAGTGATGGATTTGAAGCTAAGAAGTTTGATAACATTTTGTATCGTGGAGTATGGCTCAGGAGACAGCATGGGGAACGGTTAGGAAGAGAGAGAGAGACCAGAGGGAGCTAGGGAAAATAATTAACTGGTTATAAACTAGGAGTGATCAGCTGCGAGATAGGAATAATACTGCCTGCTTTATAGGGTTGTTGTGAACAAAATGAGGTAACATCTGTGAATGTGGCTGTTACATTATAAAAATGAAAGGTATTGTTTTCAATACCATCTGGCTAGTGTTTCAGTGCTATTGCAAATCCCAGTCTTTGCAGCATTGGTCCCCGTGCTGCTCGTAACATGAGGGAAAAAAATTAAAAATCTGACCCAAAAAGGAAGAAATGTTTTTTTTTCCTAATTTAAAATAAACATTAAGCATTTACTTAGACAAACAAGAGTGTTAGTGAAGACATCAGAATATTCTTCAAATATCTTAGGGGCAATTACCTTGGCCAGGAAACCACAGCCTTGTTTTTTCGTGTGTGTGTGAATAAAATTGAAAATTCCTGATCTATTTAGAAAAAGAGTAGTGAGTGGCGAAAGGCTTAGGCCTGTATGGTCTTTGCCTGCAGGGTGGGACGGGGACTTCCTTGACCCCCAAAGAGAGGCCGGTCCTTGTCTAGGGTGTGAACCCAGAAGTGAGAGGGGGACACGGGGACCACCGGAAGCTGGTCACAGTTCTTGGATGTAACTTCCGCGTCATAGCCTGAGGGGAGAAACGGTCCTTTGCTATTCCTGTCCTGCCTTGCCAGATAATCAATCTCTTATTTGCCCTTGAGGTTTATTTCATCCCATTTCTTGTCTGCCTGTGGTTTCTATCACCTGTGCAGCTAAGTGTTCGTGGCCAGAGAATGGCCGCACCAAGGAAAGGGATTGTGTTATCTCCTTCCTCTGAGGACTTTCATAATTGCTACCGTAGTTCTCCACCCTCCATCAACGAAGAAAAATTAAGAAATATGCAAGTTTCTTCCCTCTCTCCTTTACTTTTTTTTTTTTCTTTTTAACTTTCCTCATTTGACGTGGAGTCAAAAATCTATGAATCTTTGAACTGTGAGAAATTAGGCTGGGCAGGGAGATGGTGTTGCTCTCAGTTCCCAGAAGGGTATGTATCAACGCCACGCCTGTCCTTGGGGTCCTAATGTTCCCTGTAGCTTCAGGGGTTTGGAATGGTGTCTAATGTGATTTGCTATCAATTTTTAATTTTTATTTTTTTGCATGAATTTTAACATGTTTTCCTGGCTTTTTGTGGGGGTTTTCTTGCTTAGCTGTCTGTTACCATATAGGGTGGAGTTTGCATCACTGCCCATGTGCTGTTTTCTCATTCAATTTCTCTCTCTCTGCCTGGTCCACTTTCCTCAGTTTGCTTTGGTCAGTTATTAGGAATTCTGGCAGCTTTGGTGTAGGTTGCTATATCAGCCATTTGCCTTCTGTATGAGCTAATGTTTACTTTGCGTCTGGTAGATGATAAGTGATGAAAATTAAGTTGAGGTTCTTTTTATCACCTAAGCTTCTTCCAGTGACGTTGTCATTACTTTGAATTCGGCACGTTTTGGAAGGGCTTTTGGTTTGGGGGTGAACGTTTCTTATGTATGGAGATTATCTTGGCCATGCATTGGAAAGACTGTCAATTTACAGAGGTTTGGCTATCCAAGTTGAGGGAAGGCAGTCCTCGTTTGCCTGTAACTGACGCCTCTGCCTCTTTTCTCTAATCCCCTTTTTTTCTTTATTTTGGTGATATAAGCAGATACAGGCTGATCTTATTAGAGGCCCTTTCTGATTACATTTTTACTCTTAACTTTCCCTTTTGCTTCTGAACATCTCTTTTTCTCATTTAGTTTAACCCACTGGGATTTCATCTGTTAGGGTGTTTATAACCAAATATCTTGAGAGCATCCACTAGATTCATAATAGTGCAACAAAGCTCTGTACCACTAGAAGTACATAGTATGTTTTTAGTGATGAAATTAATACCATGACTTTGGGTGTTATAATTTTAAACAAATAACTCTGAATTTATATAAGCACTTGGATATTGCCATTATAACTTAGTTAAAATGAAGTTATCATGTAGTTGCTTTAACATAAGCTTGGGAGTCAGAATAGACTCATATTGATCTTAGTCACAGCAGTTCTGAGTTAGATGACCGTGGAATAGTTAAACTCTCAGGACCCTAGTCTTCTCACCTTTTTCCTCCCTCTCTGAAAAAATGGAGAAAATAATACTTTGGAGGGACTTTATCTAACAAATGCCATCAGTGTGACCTAATTCTTTGTACCCTCAATGAATCCCAAACAACAAAAAAAAAAAAAGAAAAAAGAAAACAATACTTTGTTAGGGTTGTTGTTAATATTAGATGAAATAATTAAAAATACTTAGTACAGTCTTGACACATAGTTAACACTCAATGAATGGCATATGTACATGTAAAACATCTATGTAAGTAATGTTCAAGAGAAGTTACAAAATGAGCTCACCACTAGCTTTAGATTTGTTACATCCCAAGGGAATGAGGAAATTGCATTTATCACAAAAGAGTCACAGTTGAAATGTTTAAGAAAACAATGTATGGGATGTTGTCCAATTTTGCAAACATAAAAAAGGTAGACTGTGCGAGCTATAGCCTAGAAAGCTTGACTTTGCTGCACAGAGAAATTCTGGAACAGAAAATTAAGCAGATGGTTTGTGATCATTTAGTAAAGACTGTAGTGGTTGCTAGGAGCTAACATGGTTTCACTAAGAACAAATCTTCCCAACATCCCATTTCCCTTTTAAATAGTATTATGTGATGTGGAGAGCTGAGGAATTCCATTTCAGCACAGCATCTAATTGTCTCCTTATGGATGGTGGTAAAATATGGGCTAGATAATAGTACTGCTGGGTTTGCAACTAGGCAGCCATTAACGCCTGCCCATTAGTGTTATCCTGATGGGGGTCTTTGGTGGAATACCATGTAGCTCTGACATATGACCTTCCCATCTTAAATTCTAATTAGGAATTGGATGAAGACATGTAGGATGGATGTGTACCAAATATGCAGATGGCCCAAAGTTTGGAGGGTTAATAAATACAATAGATGAGCAAATTGAGATTCAGAATATTACTGGTCCTCTGAAGCACTGTGTGGAATCCAAAAGGATTGAACTTAACAAAATGAAAGGTTAAGTTCACAAGATCAAGCCATAGTAAGAAAGGAGATTGTATTTGGTAGAGCTCAAATGAAAACTATCTAGTTTTTTATTTGAATCTAAACTTCTTATTCATTCGTTACATAAATATGTATCAAATGTACCTTGGCATTAGGGAGATAGTGGTGAACAAAACTATCAAAAATCCCTACTACATGCAGCATATATTCTTTATATGCCAGTATTTTCGCAGCTATTAAAAAGAAACAAAGAGAACCCAACGTTAGGCTTCCTTTGTAGAAGTATAATATTCTGCTCCGAGTGGTTAGTAGTTCTTATTATTTAATACTCTTTTTTTTTTTTTTTCTTTTTTCTGAGACAGTCTCACCATGTCTCCCTGGGCAGAGTGCTGTAGCATCATAGCTCACAGCAACCTCAAACTCTTGGGCTCAGGCGATTCTCTTGCCTCAGCCTCCCAATTAGGCGGGATTACAGGCACACACCACAACGCCCGGCTATTTTTTGGTTGCAGTTGTCCTTGTCTAGCAGGTGTGGGGCAGGCTCGAACCTGCCACACTTGGCGTATGTGGCCAGCGCCCTACTCTCTGAGCTATGGGCACCACCTAATACTCTTTTTTTTTTTTTTTTTTTTTTTTTTTTAAGACAACTTATAACTTCATCTCCCAGGCTGGATGCAGTGCTGCAGTCATAGTTCACTGCAGCCTCAAATTCATGGGCTCAAGCAGTCCTCCTGTTTCAGCCTCCACAGTAGCTGGGACTATAGATGTGCACCCCCACACCTGGCTGATTTTTCTTATTTGTTTGGTCGAGTCATGGTCTCACTGTGTTGCCCAGGTTGGCCTCTAACTCCAAGTAATCCTCCCTCTTTGGCCTCGCAAAATGATGGGGTTACAGGCATGAGCCCCTGTGCTCAGCAATACCCTAATTCTTGATGCTGTATTTTACAATGGAGTCATTTCGAATCCTGAATACCGTGGTCTCGACCAGGCATCCTCAGACTGCGGCCCACGGGCCACATGAAGTGGTGTGAATTGTATTTGTTCCCGTTTTGTTTTTCACTTCAAAATAAGTGCAGTGTGCATAGGAATTTGTTCATAGTTGTTTTGGGGTTTTTTTTTTTTTGTTTGTTTGTTTGTTTTTTAACTATAGCCCTCCAATGGTCTGAGGGACAATGAATTGGCCCCCTGTTTAAAAAGTTTGAGGACGCCTGGTCTGGACAAACAAGAGTCACAATAGAGTGATAAGAAAAATATAAACCATATTGTAGAAAGATTGGTCCACAAGAAGAGAAGACTAAGCAGTGGCATTATATTCCTCAAATATCTGCAGGATGGGTAGGAAGGGCGTGTATGCTAGTTGTCTGTTGCTCTCAGGAATCGCTGCTGATCTCTACGAGTTTGATTTCCTGGTAGATGTAAGGTAGGCTGTCTGAGAAATGTTCTAGCTATAGCCTGTAAGAGCTCTGGGAAGCCTGAGAGTCCCTCTATGTCTTGTCCTTCCCTGAATTCATGGCACCAGTAACTATGCCTGGAACATAACGCACCCAGAAAATACTTGTTAAATGAATAATGAAAATCGGGGATCCAACATGTGGGAAACATTTGCATGGAATGAATAGATCCTCAGCTAGTGATTGTATCCTACCGCTAAATGTGTGGATATTTACATTATAACATTTTATGAAAATAACCTATGTACTAAAATCATGTTACAGCTTCTGAGTTCAGTTTTTGCATATGATAAGGAGTCTGGGGGTGGATTAAAATTACCTGAGAACAGATGTGGGAGGCCAGAATGTTTTCTTTTGCCTTGTTCGAATAACTGTAAGTTAATTAAACCACTTTTCTTAAGAGGCATTAAGAGGCTGTTTTAGGATTTATTTAAAATTTCTCAAGTATGCTTATTCAAACATTACCCTTCAGCCCAACCCTCATCATTTGAGGCCTTCCCCATAGTTCTGACCCATTCATTCTCGAGGCCCTGCTTTCTCTGACCTTAAAGGAAAATCTACAGAATTTACCATATAATTTTTTTCTAATTTCTCTGTCTAAATGATAAGCTTTTTGAGGGCAAAGCTTTATATATATTTTTTATCTTCTGCCAGACACACATCAGAAACTCAGTGAATGACAAGGGCTTCATTTATTGATACGTTAAGAGGGATAATCAGTGAAAGTTTCTCTCCAGCGACTTTCCCCCTGCTGTTTGGATAGTTCCCGCCATCTGCAGGACCTCTCTGGAATTCTCCCATGGATTAAACTAAATTTCTAGTTACCATTCACGTAAGACAAGGCAGGTTAAGTAGACTTTAACTTCTCAGTCCCACACACCCAAGGAGAGCCTTGCAGTCTTCAGTTACTAGAGTGTGACATTTTTGGCTAGGCAAGGGTTTTGTCTGTTCACAGTTGATTTTTTGCGTATCATTGAATCTGTATTAAAATGACTAAACTTCAGGGCTCAGACAGCCTTCTTAGGTCAAGCTCCAGGGGGAGATAGGACTCCAGGTGCCAAAGCCTAGGCCCAGTTTAAAGGCTGATTGAGTGATTCATGCAACCAGGGTGATCAGATTTAGCATGTGAAATTACAGGGTGCTCAGTTACGTTCGAGTTTCAGGTAAGCAGCCGTGCAGTATTGGGTGTCTGCACACACCACACAGCATTCATTGTTTATCTACAATTCAAACGTACGTGTGCGTTCTGCCTTTTGTCTGCCATAATCCTATTCCTCTCAACTCCCCATAAATCCAGGCTCTTAATTAACTAAAAGAAAATATTGGTATTCTCACCAATTCCAATGGCAATCAATTTTTTAATTTCTAAAATGTGAAAATTTACATGATATATGCTTTTGGTGGTCATGTTCTTTCAGATATATCTAATAATGCCACAAAGGTCTAAGACAGTGTTTTCCAGCTTTTTTTTTTTTTTTTTAAGTCTACGACACATTGAACCTATAGTTAAGCTTCGTGGCATAATTTAAGATCAACTTAAATTATGTTGATCCAAAAAAAAAAAAAAGAGTGAAAAAAGAGAAAGAATATACTTACTGTGCTTTGAACTTCTTTTGAATAGAATTGAATTAATGATCTTTAAACATTTTCTGAGCACACCTAAGATCCTCTTAGCCACGGCATACCGGGTGAAAATCACTGCTCTAGGCTCTTGAAAGTCCCAAATTAAGCTCTCTGCGTTTCCTTGGTGGTATAATGTATTTGGCCCATATAATAATACATTGCTTATATTATTTTGCTCAAATAGTGCAGTAACCATTGCTGCCAAGTAAGTGGTTAGGCCCGACGCATTTGAATTAGGTAAAATGTGAATTTACTGTAATTGGTTGTTTAAGCCACACAACTAATAAGAGCTTGTGGGAACCAAAGGAAAGAGCTGCCACTTAGTCCATTACCTTGTCCTCTTCTTTCAACTCAAAGGGAAGTTTTTATTATTGTTTACTCTACCTTATAACCTTCTTTTTGTGGGGAAGACATCACACTCTTAGGAAAATTGCCTTCCTTTTCCCTAACTAAATAATGCTTCTGCCGTTTAGTGGCAACAGTCTTTAAGAATCATTCATTCACCTGGAAGATATTTGCCAAGCAGATCTATGCTAGGCACGGGGTGCAGAGGTGGGGGCAGGGAGCAAAATGAATAATGTGATCCCTCCTTTCAAGGTGTTCAAGAATATGGATGTTGTTTGTTTGCTTGTTTTTATTTTATTTTATTTATTTTTTTGAGTCGGAGTCTCACCCTATTGTCCTGGGTAGACTGCTGTGGCGTCGTCATAGCTCACCGCAACCTCAAACTGTTGGGCTTGAGCAATCCTCTTGCCTCAGCCTCCCAAGTAGCTGGGATTATAGGCTCTAACATTCAGCTAGTTTTTCTATTTTTGGTGGAGATAGGGTGTTGCTCAAACTCCTGAGCTCAAGTAATCCACCCACTTTGGCCTCCCAGAGAGCTAGGATTACAAGCCTGAGCTAGTATACCTAGCCTATTTTCCTGTTTTTAAATGGTAAGAGGTAATTAACTCATTGAATAATGGAATGATTCTTCTTTTTAAATGCTTTAAACCATAGCAAGCCTTCCATTCTGAGCAGAAACTTCTCCTAATAGATAATTCTAGGGTCTAGAATTTGGCTGTTCTCTTCTTCCTTGGTTGTTTACTTATGACCTTGCTACTCAAGGTGTGGTCCTTGGACAAGCAGCGTCAGCATCTGCGGAGAGGGAGCTGGTTGGAACGCAGACTCATACCCCACCCCAGAACTCCTGAATTGGACTCTGCAGTGTAACCAGATCCCCAGGTGATTGGTTTGCATGAAGTTTGAGAAGCACTGGTCTAAAACAGTATTTCTCAAGTTGTACTCCGTGCCTGCAGATCATCTGAGGATCTTGTTAAAATCCAGATGCCTCTGCTACACCCTTGGAGCTTGTGATACTGTGTGACAGAGGCGGTGCCTGAGAATTTGCATTTCTACAACACTCCCTGATGGTGCTGGTGCTGCCTGGTTGAGAACCATATTTTGAGTAGCACTGATCTGGTTTGCTGGGGAAACTCATTTGACATTTGGTGGTGGTAGGGACATGAACCCCAGTGAGGGGGTCATAAGCATAACCGTGCAACTGTTTCCTGGAACATACATTCTGTTACGGGAGATGGATGTGTACACCCTTAGCTGTTCAGGCCAGTTGGTGATGGCTATTGAGACAACGTAAGAGGGGGGACATTTAAATCCCACCCAGGGGCTCAACCATTTGAGCTGAGCTTTGCAAGATAATGGGATGTTGACAAGAGAGAATATGGAAATAGGTCTGGAAAAAGTTTAGGGACAAGATTGTGAAGAGTCTTAAATGCTTTGCTAAGAAACTTGGATTCTGTCTTGTTACTTTTTGCTATAGAGACTTCTGTTTTTAAAGGTTTGTATGTCTAATTATCCTTACGATTGTGTTTGCTTTTTCTTTTTCTTTCAGGATTAAGCATGAAAATATTGTTGCCCTGGAAGACATCTACGAAAGCCCAAATCACTTGTACTTGGTCATGCAGCTGTAAGTACCCCACTTACCTGATGAATCTAGATGAGGGTGCAAATCGCAGGGCCTAAAGGGACCAGGCAGGAAAGTAAATGAGTGTGGGGGGCCGGAGTGTTTAGAGCTGTGGAGCACTGGAGAAGCCTGAATCTATCTCAGGACTGTGGGCTGCACTCAGGCACCTACGGGTCTTGCTTATCAGCAACTTTTGGGCTCGGTTGAAAACTAGAGCCCTGGCTGTGCATCTGGCACTGCTGTTACAAGATGTCTGTGTTGCTTTCTGACATGCCAGGTCCAAATGTTGCTGCCTGAAGAGGCTTCAGTGGGCCCGCTGTGCAGTACACTTTGTCCTGTCTCTAGGAGAAACTCCCACCCTTGTCTGCCTTTCTAGGGATGCCGGGGGAGGAAGCAGATGGTGGCTGGGAGCTCTAGCCCCTCCCTGGTATCTTCCTTTAGCAGGTACCTGTACATGTGATTGAAATGGGGAATTCATGGCAGATGTAAGAAGAGCACAATTAGCGTCACATCATGACACTATCACCCCTCATTGAGTTGTTTCTGAATTCTGTTAACACTGGAGATCACCAAGAGGGAAGAAATAAGAAAGCCAGACACTCAGGCAGAGACTGTACTCGAACATGTATATATTTTTTTAATTTAAAATGAAATTTGCTTCTCTACTCACATAGATGCTTTACTCTAAGTGGTATAATTCCTAGGAGTATGCTGGGACTACATTCATTAGAATTAACTAATAGAAACTGTACCAGTGTTCTGCTGTACCCATTTCCTAGATAAATAAGTTCTGGAACACCCTGTTATGCAGCTAATGGCTGAAGAGAATCATACCCAGAAATCAGGATACAAGAGGTTTCCATAACCCCAAGGAGTCCTTGTGTCCCTTTGAAGAATTCTCTCCTTCACTCCTGATCCCAGTCAGCCACCTGGCTATCCTCACTTACTGGAGATTGTTTTACATTTTCTAAAATATCCTCTAAACAGACTCAGACAGTATGTTCATTCTTGTGCATTAAACTATGACCTTGCTAAGTCCTCTTATTAGCTCCAGCAGTTGTTTTGTGGATTTACTAGCGTTTTCTATATAAAACAGTCATGTTATCTGCAATTTAAATCAATTCTAGTTGCTCTCTAAGGGAATTTTATTTGGTAAATCTTTTGTATTATGTGTATTTTAATGTCGTAATTATATGTCTTTAAAATATTTCGTCAGATACGTCGAAATATTCAAATGAGCCTCTTACTCTCCCTTGCTTCTATTTGTTACCTAAATTAGTGATATTTTTAAAAAGCAATGGCAAAAAAAGAAAGAAAGGAAAGAAAAAAAGCAGTGACAGAAAACCTTTGATGTATCAGAATATAACACTACTAGGAAAGTTTTTGGTTCGTTTTGAGGATTTTGTGGGCCATGCTATATTTTGCTGTTGTATTTTTTTGTTTGTTTGTTTGACGAGGCTCAGTGGTATTTCTTCCTGAGACCCTGTGTCTGTTCTGTCTGGGTCAGTAAGAAAGTGGAAAGTGGATTTTTGTTTTTGTTTGAAGAGTTTAAAAAGTGCTTGTTGTCTAAAACACGACGTTTTAGAGGACTGTATTTTATACTGTTTGTGCCGGGGAGAGAAACATCACCTTGGGCACTTGGATATAATAGGAGACACTCAGCTCCTTGGTTTTGTTACTTTTTAAATCGCTGTCTGTCCTGAGCTCTATGGTGGGTTTGTTCTCGTGCTTCTGACACAGGAGAAACCTGGTTGTTTACAGAGGCCTAAGTTTGGAGAAATAAATTTTTTCAGAATGCTCTTTCTTGGGACCTTCTTCTTCAGACAGCAGAAGGTCCGTATGATATGGAGGTAAGTTACAGGTGAAAAGTTGCTTTGTTTAGTGTTCATTTCTCATCTGACTTTGTGGAGTGGTAAAGGACAGTCCTCCAGCTCTTCTCTTTCACGTCTGTAAAAGCGTAGTGAGTGAAATAAACTTGAAGCTGATACAATTCAAAGGATACATCTTTGAAGAAGAGATAGATGTTATCCCTATCGAAATATGTTGTATCTTCAATAAGACTAAAATTACCATGTGTGGGTAACGCTGGGATCTGTGTCCACAGCCCAGACAGCTCTCCAGGACTCCTGGCTTGTATATTCACCTGCCTGCTCTGCGTTGGGCTTGGCTGTGTGATGAGCATCGTTTACTGGTTAGATCCAGAAAGTCTCGAATTTCCCCCACGAAATTTGCTTCTCCTGCTGTCTGTCTCATCTCAGCAAATGGTAATCCATTCTTCCAGTGCTCAGGCCAAAGTCCTGGAGTCATCCTTGCCTCGCCGTCCTCTTCTCTCACAGCCAGCAAGCTCACCCACCCTGTGGTCCCCACTTCAAAGTGTATATCACATCCGATCACTTCTCATCATCTCTGTAGCCACCACCTGGTCCAAAGAACACCACGTATAGAACTTACCTCTCTTCCCCCATCCATGTCCCCCTGTCCTGTTTTCTTTGGTGTGTCAGCCAGACCTTGTCATGCTTTTGTTTAAAAACTCCTATTGGATTTTCATCTTAGGATCGACGACAAAGTCCTTATAGTGGCTTCCGGAGCTCTGTGCGTCCTGGACCCCTGACCCCTCTGCCGTCTTGCCCTGTCTCTGTCTTTCACTGGTCCATTCAGCTACAGCCAGGCCAGCTCCCTTGCACCATGTCCAGCCTGCACCATGTCCAGCCTGCACCATGCTAGGGCCTTTGTTCCTGCTGTCCTCTCTGGCTGGTATGCTTTGTCTTCATGCTATCATGGAATAAAGGAAAGACTAGAATTTCTTCCACATGTCAACTTTTCATTGAGATAATCCCCCCAGTTTCCTTGTATAAAATAGCAAGTCTCTCACCACCCCCACTCAAATTCATTCCCTGTCCTTTTACCCCAACTTCATTTCTCTCCACAGCACTTGTCACCGTCAGATAAATTCTCTCTGCCCTGTCATCTGCTAGAACAGTGCTGGTACCTTATGTAGGCACTTACTAGATATGTATTTAATTAGTATGATCACCTGAAAAAGGAAAAAGAATGATGGTTAACACATATTTATCTACTCATGTGATCTTTACAACAAAGTCAAGAGCTATTATTATCCAAATTTTACATGAAGAAATTGGACAGAAGTGGGATCAAGTCAGCTAGCAACCCTGTGTACACTCTTGACATTGATGACATTTTCTAGAACAAAGGATCTTGTGGATACCATTCATGTGAGTATTTCAGTTTACCTAGAAAAGTCAATTAGTTATGATTCAGTATTTTAAAGGCAGTGCTAACTAGAAAATACCCTGTTTTTTGTAATGGTTGATGAGGAAAAGTTTGCTCAGTAATATCACAGCAATGCACTAAAACAGTCTCATTTCTTTCACAGCAATTACCATGTCTCGTACATAATTTTTAAATTAATGAGTGAATGGATGAGTGCATTCGATCAGTGTTTATTATTTGTTGTGTTGTGCTTATTCCATACGAGATACAAATATTACTAATTTTTTTTTTCATTCCATGGTAGCATTAAGATATTTACAACTAGTTATCTCCTGAGCTTGAAAAACTAAGAATTAAACACATATTCTTTAAAGAGTATTAATTTGGTTCCTGAGCAGCCTGAGACACGAAAATATATGCAGCTTCCAAGAGAAAATATGATTTATCTTCTCTGTTGGCTTGTGCACGAAGCTGTCTGAACAGTTCCCTGTTTGTGTGGGTTAACTGTCATGTGGATATTGTATTCATAAATCATACACTGTGTTCCCAGAAACAGTTTTAATTAGAACATAAATTATTAGTCCTGAAAGAAAACCTTCTGTAAGTATCCAAGCTTAATAATAAAGGAAAAAGTGGTTTCTGAAAGTGACACCTTAATATATTTACGTATACAAATTACCACAATCTTATTTTGTTCATAGCAGATACTAAGTGAAAGGCCTTTGCTCTTTCTTTCATATTTGGGGGGTGGGAGAGAAGCTGATGTTGATGCTTTTCAGTAGCTCTCTTTGTAGAGGTGAGATTATAATCCACAGTAATTGCTTTCTCTTAGGACAGTGCAGAGGAGATACCCTTACATGGGGGAGGTTGAAGCTTTGGCCAGATGGATGTACTTCCTTGAGGTTACTGGCTGGGCTCCAGGCAGAAGGGCTGGTCCAAAGAGAAGCATGAAGGAGCCAGGGTGGGAGGAAGAGTCCAGTCTGCGAGGGGCTTGGTCTGTGAGGGCCTCGTCTGTGAAGAGTTAAGTCTGGAGGGATTTAATCTTTGAGGGGTTTTGTCCTGTGGGGTTTCAGTCTGGCTGGACTGGAAACTTACACTGCCTTGGGGACGATTGAGGCTATAGGTGCAAACTGGGAGCTTGTATGACATCTTGGTGGGAGACGTGGCTGGAGACGCCAGCAGAGGCAAACAATACTTCTGGCTGCTGCTCTTGCTTCTGTCACTCTCCAGGCTCATTATTCAGTATACTTTATTCTTTATTTCTTCTTTCTGCCACTGGAAAACCTACTGAGGTATAAACGGTTTAGAGAGTTAAAAGGGAAAGAAAAAAAAAAACCTCAAGATATAATTTAATCATGAACTTAATTTCACTAGGGTCAGCTGTATGAAACTGCTAATATGTATTTGAGATGTCTTCTGTTTCAATGTAAGTGTCTGCAGCTGTGACGTTCCTCTTGGCACTGTTGTCATTGCATCCCGCAAATTTTGGTGCGTTGTGGTTTAATTTTCATCTGTCTTAGGATACATATAGTTTCCTATTTCCCTGGTGATTTCTTCTTTGACCTGGTGGTTGTTTAATAAGAGTTTGGTGTTGGTTAACTTCTATGCTTTTGTGAATTGTTCAGTTTTCCTTTTGCTGTTAACTTGTGGTTTCCTTTTGTTGTGCTCAGAGGAGACACTGTGTATGATTTCAGTCCTTTCAAATTTATTAACACTTACTTGGTGGCCTGACATATGGTCTGTCCTTGAGAATGTTGCCTGTGAACTTGAACAGCTCATGCATTCTTCTGTTGTTGGATGGCGTGTTCTGTGCGTCCCCGTGAGGCCTAGTTGGTCTGTAATGTTGTCCCTGTCCTCTGTTTCCTATTGATCTTCTGTTTGGTTATTTTATTCATTACTGAAAGTGGGATATTGACGTCTTCTATTATTGTTGAGATTTTTCTCTCTTTAGTTCCGTCAGTGTTTCTTTTTTTATATACTAGAGCCTCCATCGCTGACCACCTCCCTACACTGACCACCTCCCTAAGTTGACCTAATTTTCATAGACTGAGCATGCACCCCAGGTATCCATCAGTACAGCAGCCTCATTCCTCATGTTGACCACCTTCATGTGGACCAGTTTGTCACAGTGCTTTGGATGATCAATTTACACAGAGGTTCTACTATATTTTGGAGCTCTAATGTTTGGTATAAGTGAGTATCTCTGACTGAGGGAACACAGCATCAAATAGCAAATAACAGACATGGAAGGAGAGCATCCTTTTCTCCTGCCCTTTGAAGCAGGAGCCTACATTTTCCTTTTGCACTGGGCCCGGTGCATTATGTAGCCAGTCTTGCACGTGGCTGTCTGACAAGGAGGGTCAGACAGCCACGTGCAAGACTGAAGTGTGAAGGGGCCTCGGCAGCTGGAAGCAGTCAGGGGCCAGATGCCTGTGTGGCAGCTGAGGGGCCCCAAGGGGAGTGGCAGGCAGAGCCGTCACTGACCATCCCGAGGCATGAGCATACCAGAGGGATATGAAGAGGGAGCCCTGGAACCCTCCAAAGTTTGTGCCTATCGTGGTGTGTATGCTGATTATATCCTTGCTTGCCAAGTGGTTCTAAGTTCCTAGAGGGCAAGGCCATTGAATCAGGGATGCAGCCCAAAGTGACCTTGGGAATAATCTAATCCAGCCCAAACTTCTGGCCTCTTAAGGGAGTGACTGCCCTTTCATGGGGATCGTGGGCAAGTAAATGGTTTTTTGAGAGAAATTTCATGGGGACAGTTGAGGCTCTAGGCACAAACTTTCCCATGTTCCCATTTGGGAGATTTTGTGAGGCATCTGAAGAGAGACTTGGGGGAGATCTCACAGAGTTCACTTAGGAGATGAACTTAAAAATGTCGTAAAATGAAAAGAGCCCCAGACTCCAGGCTTCTGTCTGCCTGTGATAAGGCCTGGGATAGCTCGGCCCCTGGCTTCCCCAGATGTGTTTATAAAGCAGGCGCATTTTTGATCGTTGTTGTTTGCTTGATTGTTTTAGACAAGCCTAAAGTCTAGGGCCTGAAATTCCATATTCTCTTGCTTCTTTTGCTGTTCCCATTTTCTTAGTGTAAATATCCATAACACAAGCATAGAGACCAGAAATCCAGTTGTTGAGTTTTCTTGTTTTACCAGTGAAGTCATTCTCCTTCCTGAGATGATATTTCTTTTAAAACTGGATGTCATCTCTGGATCCGTGGAACTTCATGAATAACACGTCAGGGACGATGTTGGCATTACAGCCCCAATGATTGTATGAAATTTGATGTTTCCCTTGGGAGAGAGGAGGAGTGGCTGGGATTGCTGAGACACTCTCTGGCTCCGGTTTTGAAGCAGGCATTTAGAATTCTGCTAGATCATCTTGATATAAAAAGCCCTTGCTCCCTGGTGGCTCAGTTCCTCAGGCTCTGCTCCTGGCCAGCCTTCTTCTTTCTGCCGGCTTCTGACCTCTGGCCACTCTCTTTCATAGAGTGAAGGCTTTGGTGAATGAGTCTCAGATGTCTGCAGCCCTGCCCACCTTCCGTGACCAGAGTGATCCGTGTGGTGCCTTCCATGTCCTTGAGGCCTACCCACTACCTGACCTGTGTGCTTCTGGCCCAGCTGCCCTCCTGCACCTCTGTGGTCAAGTAACAGTCCCACAGCCACTCTCTTGAATGGTGTTGCCTGGAGCTGCTGCAGCTCTATAATCTTTTTTTTTTTTTTTTCCCCTTTGAGATAGAGTCTCAGTCAGTCACCCTGGGTAGAGTGCCATGATGTCATAGCTAACAGCAACCTCAAACTCTTGGACTCAAGTGGTCCTCTTGCCTCAGCTTCCTGAGTAGCTGAGACTACAGGCGCCCCCCACCACAATGCCCTTCTAGTTTTTCTATTATTGGTAGAGACAGGGTCTCACTCTTGCTCAAGCTGGTCTCAAACTCCTGAGCTCAGTGATCTTCCCTCCTCAGCCTCCCAGAGTACTGGGATTACAGCTCTGTAATCTTAACCTTCTGTGTCTGCCTTCAGCGTAGTGGACAACAGCTCCTCAGTCTTTTACTTCTAGGTGTATTCTTTAACTTCCATGAGAACCCCTAATACCTCCACTCCTCCAGGCTTTCCTGTCCAACCCAGCCCCTTCTAGTGACCCCTGGTCACTCTCTGGCCAGCATCCTTCCTTCTTTGCCTGATGCAGCCTCCCTGCAGATGCGACGTCCAGAGTCAGCGCACCTGTCCTGCACCTGTCCTCTGCTCCTGCATCATGGCTGCTGGGTCCTGGGGAGGAAACCACACAGCCGGGTGGTTGACATGGTCTCCAACCCACCCCTCATTACCACCTCCCTCTCTTTTGCTCTGGTTCTGATCACATTTGCCTTCTGATCTTTTGTTTTCCAGGTATTTTTTTGTTCTTTCTAAGCTACCTGCTCCATAGCCTTTGAGGGAGTACCTTGGAAATCAGTTTACTAAAATCAGTGTACTAAAATGGCATCAAACCGCTTTGTGAACAAATCCCCCAGATTTTAGTACATTGGTTAAAAAGAATTGTAGAAATCTCTACTCGAAGTATTTAACAAATTACCCTAAGCAGTAGCTTTTGTAGTTTGTAGCAAATAGCAGTTATTGAATAGAAAACTTGAGGCACATCCCTCCAAAAGAAAGAAACTGAACAGAATTCAGTGAGGATGGTGCATAGGAGTTAGTTTTGAAGTCCTGTAATTTGTGTTTTCTATCTGTGGAAAGAGCATAGGTAGAGCTCCTATTTTAAATTGGATAATTTTATTTCTGTACAGTAATGGAAATAGACTGGAGAGGTTCATTATTTTGCCATATCCAAATTTGGGGAAACATTAAAAAATCACTAATAGAGACAATTTATTTGGCGAGGTTTATCTTATGAAAGTATTTATCAGGGAAAGGTATTTGTGAAAGAAAGGCCAAGTATCTGCCTCCTTGAGAAGTATAACTTGCTTAGCTGATAGTAAATCAGCCAGCCCCTATATAAAGAGCCTGTGCTGTTCATCATACTACCAAGAATAGTTCTGTAGCCACTGAATTATGCATATTTTTATTCAGAAAAGTCACCCCAGGCCTTCTGGGCCATAATTCACTGTCTCCTCGTACTCCGTCACCCCGGGCTTGATAGAGAAAGAGAGAGAGTGGGCGGCATTTTTGAGTGGGGACCCAGTCGGGGAAGATTGAGGATTGGAGAGGGCCCAGAGGCAGAGTCTCACTTTCAGGACAGATGAGTGGACTGTAAAGGGAACTTTAGACTCTTCAGGAAACGTTTTGCAGGAGATGATGATGATTAGGTTGCCAGCCTCGTTAAGTGTGTCTTATTTTGTTCTAGTGTCCCCATACTCCAGCTGCCCCCTGCTGTGGCCTTGAGAGCGTATTTTCTGTGCAGATAAAGAGACACAGTTTAGGGTCAACAACATCCACAGTGAGTCTTGAAATGCGTGACTGCTCATCAGAGCAGCGTTAGTTCCACAGGCTCAGCTTGTTTCTAAGTTTTTTTATGCTCAGTGCAGTCTGTTTGAAAACTGACATTGTTTACACATTGACAGTCAGATCATTTATGCCAGATGGGTATTTGGAAATACTGTGTCCTGATTGAGGTTACCATGTATGTACTGATAAGGAGCGGTTGCAGAGGTGCGATGTTAATGACTAAGCACCCTGCGTGACACTGTCGTGTGCACAATATACAGATGTACATGTTTATATGTGCAGAAGCGTCTGGAAGGATTTATAGAAAACTGCTACAGGTTGATTCCTGGAGGAAAGATTGGGTGTTAGGAGTCAGGAGAAAACATTTTTTACCGTATACTCTTTTGCACTGTTTGAATGCCTTTTGCCGTATTTTTTAAAATTGCAGAGGTCCCATTTGGCTCATGGCTTTAAGGCTTAATTACAAAAATTACTTCCCAGATCCATAAAAACTCTTGGTTCCCTCCAGCAGACAAATCTTTTACTACTAACCTCGAATCGTAATTATTTTGCTCCCACCAATAATTCTCACAGCGGTGGGAATCAATTATCAATGTGATAAAAATTCATTTTGCTGGCAGAGTCAGAGCCTAAGGGATCCTCTGTAAAGATGTGATTGAGAGAGGGAGGCAGGGACAGTGCTGCGTAATGTACTTGAAATAGGAAGTCACCTAATGCCGTGCATTCTCGGCCCAGATTCATTTTTAATACCAGTGTTTATGCTGAGCACTTAATGACTTGGGTCTTCAGTTCTCTCACTGAACAGTTTATGTTGATTCAAGATTAGCTTTTCACTTTGATTTATTGAGTCTACATTAGGCAAAAAAAAAACAAAAAAAAAAAACACAGTACATTTTGACAAAGTATCTTTTAATACAATGCCTCTTGCATTGTGTCCCAAAAGTTATGTGCCAGAAGTGTTCAAGTGTGTTCTGCCCCTCCTGGGTTTATGTTCAAGCAGCTGAAAGATGCTCTTTAATTCCCATTTCTACTTTAACATATGATCATGGAATCTTTGTAAGTTCGTGAGCTCCTAATTTTGTTGTAATGTGAAATGGTCATGGGTAGCCATAGATGGTGCCTAAATTCTAACTAAATTATATTCTCTCCTGATCGGTCACTAAACCAAAGCAAAAGCCTTCGTGTGTGTACAGCTTAGGAAAGGCCAAGCCAAAGTGCAGAGGACGCGTGCTCGGATAGGAAGCAGCATTTGACACAGAGCAACGCCATCACAAACGAGAGAGAGCCACTGGCTGAAATCAAAGCCTACTGCTAGAAATTCTGGGCATAAATGAGAAAGAGGGCACGTGGACGTTAATGGCCTCGAGGGACTGCAGTCTCTGGAATTTCCTGCCCCACTGAGGAGCTGTGTGGCTGTGACAGATTGTGTTTCCCTGCCAGTATGCCTCCTGTTCTTCCCTCGTGACATCCTGGGAACATCTTGGCTCATGAATCCAGGAACAATGTGTTTCAGTTTCAGTGATCGACAGGCTTTGAGATTGGCCATAAATACACATGATTAATGACCTGTATGTGTAGGTCTCTAATCTGAGCCTTAAAATTAGTTCGGTACAAATAATCCCTGCTCACCAAAAATGGATGTGACGAAGAACAACAGCAAAGAATCCAAGTGATAAAATATCAGTTTAATTCAGGCTCTGCTCAAAGTATCAGTTTAATTCAGGTTCTGCTCAAAGTATCAGTTTCATTCAGGTTCTGCTCAAAGTATCAGTTTAATTCAGGCTCTGCTGGCAAAGCATTTCATGTTCTAATTGCAAGTTTAGGTAATATCCTTGTGACAGGGGTCATTCCTTTTCCCAGATGAACCTTGTAGGGGCTGTTAGTTCCTTCTAGGCCGGAAGTCTCTCTGGTCCCAGTGAGACCACAGCCCAGCTTGCGGCTGTGTCGGTGCTGGTCACCTGCCACAGTGAGTGAGAGAACCTCAAGTCTCTCCTCCGACCACCCTTCTCCTTTCACACGAAGGTTAACCTCCAGCATCCCGCAGCACAGTTCTGCTCGCATCCGAGAAAAACTAAATTAATTCTTAAAATACAAATAAACAACAAGCCAATCACTAGTTACTAACCTCGATTCAGTTTCTGAAAGAAGGTGCATAAAAAAGAAAAAGATGTAAAGAATTACTACCAGCTCAATGGACTTGGGGGCCTTAATTTTATCAGTTTTTTCTTGCCATATTGGAGGAGAAGACTCCTCCTGAATCCTTAAGATCCACAAAGGAGGTAGCGAGGTTGTGCAAATTCTTCAAAGGCCTAGAATTCCTTTAATTTCCAAACCCCTTATAGCGTTAGCTTATCCAGATGTCTCTGCGATGAGTTATATTCTAGGCTCTTCCTGTGTCTGAGAAAGGAGGTATTAAGTTCCTTCTCAGCCGTCCTTGTAATGCTTGGAGGGGAGGCTGGTTTCTGCCCCATTGTGTCCCTGCATCCTCCAACTTGGACTAAACTGCAAGAAGAGAGCTCCTGCCCACCCTGTGTGGTGACTGTGTTTGTTGTCCTAGGAGGTTTCCCTGGCAGCCGGCTCCTAGTCCTCAGCTCTCTCCTCCCACTCACCCTTCTTTCATACAAAGGTTAATCTCTATTAATTGGCTAAGTATAGTCATTAACAAAGTATACTCTTTAGCATCCTAGTTGTTCTTTCAAGTAATTTGACATCCTGCTTCATAAAGGTTGTGCTTCTCTCTATATACATACAAAATTTAAAATGCCTTTGAACAGAAAACTGTGTTAAAAGCACATGTAAAATGGTTTTCTCACCAAAGAGCAGATGTTAAGAATGGGTTTGAATTAAGGCTGTTACTCACAATTTAAAACATTTTTATATTCAGTTTATTATTGAGTAGAAAACAAAATGAGGTTTACATTTGATGAGTTGGCTTTCATTGGTTTATTACCATTTGAGGTTCACCATTTGATCAAAAGGTTTATATTAATACAAAGTAAACGGACGTTAACATACAGAGAATTTCCTGATGTACAGAGGTCCTGAGTGCTGAAAAATACTTATATTATTTTTGGATTTGGTATTGATAGTGGTACCATCCTATAACCTAAGTCTTGGCCTTGTGCACTGTGGATGGTCCGTTCCCTTTGTCAGACCTGTTACGATCCCCCTAGCTTTGTGCTCACTGCATATCTCTTGTGACTATAGAGTTGATGACAGGGAGACCTGTCAGAAATGTCGAGTAGCTACCATGTATTGAGTATGCCAGCCACTGGTCCATGGACTTACTGTTGTATATTGACCCACTTAATATTTCAGGGTCTATTATTGACACCAGCTCAAGTTCTGCTGACAGTAGGTCCAGGCCACTATTTTATGATGCAAACAATCAAACATGTGGCTGAACCACTAGTTCCTGTAACAACAAAGAGGGTATCTGGAAACTTTCCCTTCCTTTTCTAAGTTACTAAAAGCTGACTTTAAAGGGATGATTGAAACAGAGGAAGGGCCAGGGTAGGTAGGCATTTCAGAAATTGGGCTGATGCCTAAAACAGTAGGATGTTAGAGGCAAATAACAAAGACACTCTCTAAGGACAGTATGAACTGGCACTTGTGTTTGGGGATGGATAGACTGTGGGCAAGAGTTTGGATATCTGCGCTAGCACTCACATTTTCTGTATTTTGATATACAATCTACGTATTGTTTCTGGCTTGAACAGCCAATCCAACTTCTACGTGTACTTTGCATGTCAGTGTTGGGGTTGCCATCAACAGCAGAGGTAGGTGAGCTGATTCTTCTGCAGCTGTGGGGCCACCTCTGGCCTTCCTGTCAAGTTCACTTTGGCTCTTACAACTGAGATAATTTAGTGGTGTCATCTTTGATTCCAAAGAGAGATGATACAGACGTGGTAGTTTCTATTTTGCTCACATTTTTTTTTTTTAAGACAAAATTTAAACCAAACCATTGAACTGTTTTTCTCTATCACAAAGGGCTCCATTAACAAAGCACGTGTTTGATTTCACACATGACCGTACGGTCCTTTCATGGCTGATTTTAGCTGCATTGAATAATCAGCCCATTGAATAATCTGATGATGGACTGTCACCTGTTTGTTCTGATGTGATATTGATGCAAGACACATAAAGGGACAAAGGAGAAAATTCAGAGATAGACCCCCCAATCCCCCAATTACGAACAGATGTGTATAAGGCTATCCCCATGCACACAGTCTGGTATATGTCAATGTAAATATTTCAGGCCAATAGGGAGGGTAGATGATTTAATACTTAGGGAAAGTAATATGTGAAAACATATCTCTACCTCACTTTTTCATACACAAATTCTGAAGGTACCTAAGATATAATTGTAAAATAATAAAATAATAAATACAATAACACTTAAGGAAGCTTTCCTAAGCATGACATAAGCTCAGAAGCCATAAAGAATAATACGGATAACTTTGACTTCATGAAAGTAAAAGAAAAAACATGTCTCCCCTCCCCCAAGATTTTAAAAAGCAAAGGGAAGCAATAATGATGTTAGCAAAACATTTAACTGACAAAGTTCTGATTATTGTATTCATCAAAGTGCTCTTACCAATCAGTAAGGAAAGCACACACTATTTAAATATGAAAATGGGCAAAGCCACAAGTAAGCAATTGCCAGGCAAAGAGATTCATTGATTCTTGCATTGCCCCTGGATTGAGCATCCCTTGATGTGAGAAGCCTTATCATCGTCTGCCGTAGGATTTGGTGTGAGAAGACAGGGGAGGATCCCGCTCTGAGGAGCTATTTTGGTGAATTTGGTGTGTCACCTAGGCTAGACCCATGGTACCCAGTTGATTACTCAGATACCCGTCTGGTATTGCTGTGATTCGGGTTGAAATGAGTGGACTTTGAGTAAAGCAGATCACCCTCCATAATGTGGGTGGGCTTCATCCAATCAGTTAAAGGTTTTAAGAGCAAAGACTGAGATTTTCTTAGAGAAGGAATTTGGCCTCAAGGTTATAAGGTATAAACTCTATCTGGCCTGCTTGAGACTAACATCAACTTTTGCCTAAATTTCCACCCTGCTAGCTTGCCCTATGGGTCTTATCCCTGCCCCCCTAACAGCCAAGCCACTTCCTTAAAATGAATCTTTCTCAGTACAGATAACTAGATGGATCCTATTGGTTCTGTTTTCTGGAGTCTGGAGAAT
Organism: Loris lydekkerianus; assembly: GCA_963574355.1. Classification (NCBI taxonomy): domain Eukaryota; kingdom Metazoa; phylum Chordata; class Mammalia; order Primates; family Lorisidae; genus Loris; species Loris lydekkerianus. Next base: position 23,665 of record CAUYPK010136609.1, on the reverse strand, counting down.
CACTAGATAGGTAGGGGCTTACATTATATCGGGGGCTGTAGCCAGTGAGCCAGGACCTGAAGACGTGAACAAGAAGATACTGTGTTGTTAAAGCATCTGGGATGTGATGGACAGAGAAGGACTTGGGGTCACTGTAGGCCTGTTGATCAGGGAGGGCTTCTCAGAAGAGGTGACTTTCGAGTAGAAGGGGCGTATAAATCCCACTTTTCAAATAAGGGCTGCACATTGTGACTTCCCAAAGAATATAATATGAAAAGTGAGAATCAAAGAGTCATTTTAGTAAGCCATAATCCTTCCTCCAGTCACCTGCTAAGGTTCAGTTTCCAACTAGGCGAGTTCCCTGGTGTACAGACTCTACCCTATAGAAACTGACAGCGAATGGCCCTAATCCCTCACTGTCTCACCTCCTCAGACACTTGGCCTTCAGACCACTGGCCTCTGCCGTACTTTGCTGTAACAAATTACTATAAAATCAATGGCTTAAAGCAGCATGGATTTGTTATCTTCCATTTCTGAGAGGAAAACCTCAAAATGGCATGCATGTCAGCCGGGCTGGGCTTTTCCTAGAGACTCGGGGGGTGAGGGGTCCTTGCCTCTTGCAGCTCCCAGAGTCCACCTGCTCGACTTGGCTCCTGCGCTCTTCCTCCACCTTCAGAGCCTACAGCGTAGCCTTTTCCACTCTCCCACCCCCCAAACCCCCTTCTACCATCACTTCACCTTGTCTGGCTGGTTTGAGAAGGATCCTGGGGTGTCATTGGCCTATTGGGTAATGCAGGCTGATCGCTCTCCCTTTCCTGATCTTTCCTTTAACCATACCTGCAAAGTCCCTTTTGCTGTGTAAATTAACATACAGGCAGGTTTTAGGGATTAGGATTTGGACATCTTTGGGGACCCATTGTCTTCCTTCCTCAGCTTCATCCTCAGGGCCTGCCCTCCACTGGCTGGTCCCTTCAGCTTCAGCCCTCCCCATCCCGGCATCCTCTCCTCTCCATGGCCCTACAGCCACCAGATAATGACAGATAAGGTCTGATGCGTAGAAGGTGATATTTCACGTCGGTAAGAAGGCACAGCGCTTTAGTGTCTGTGAGTGTGCTGGCGTGCAGATGTGGCTGCAGGCCTCCTGAGGGGTCCTTATGACTGTCCTTTCTGCTGACTAACGACTGTGTTGTCATCACTGGTGATTGAGGTGTTGAAGTCCTGCCTAGCTTTAACATCAAACGTTTCTTTGCTGTGATCCATGTGGCAATGTAACAAGTGTAAAAATAAGGCAATATTTTATCTCTTTGAACATCTTGCCATACTTTTGACTTGTAAGTAGACACATGAGCTTGAGGGTTTCCCAGATTTTTAGATAATTGTCCTGAGGTGGAAAAGCTTTAAAAATGGCTGCTTCAAAATTATCCCAGGAGTCTGAATGCTTTAAGAAATATCCACTCTCCTTAAGTTGTATATTCATATTCATGTTCAATGGTAATTGTCTTAGTAGGTGAAAATGTCATTCTCTAAAAGCTGTCATTTACTGACTCAGTGCCACTTAGAATTCTAGATGTTCTTCTTCTATGTATTCAGAAACCCAAGAGTCTTCTACTCAGTAGAACAAGTAGCTCTAGTAATAAATTTCTAATTCTTGCTTTCATAGGAAAATGGGACCTTTGAAGAACATAGCTAATGAAGATGTCTCAGCTTCCTATAAATACACACGGGTTAGAATTAAAAACCCTGTCTTGTCAGTCTCATTTAATAGTCTAGGATGTTCATCTGCCTGGATTTTTCAAAGTATGTCAGTTTCATAACTAAGCAGTTTGTTTGCTGTTATACTTGTATGACTTTTTATTGAATTTAGGAAGAAGAAAAAGATATTCAATATTCATTGAATAATGAATGAATTATGAATTGAATATAAAATTCAATATTATGTACATTTTTTAAAAACCCAGCTTGCCTTAAAGACAACATGAGGCATAGGCTAAAGCAAGGTATATTTCTAATACACGGATTCACAAAGAATTTAGAGGAAGTTACAGAGTCAAATTTGGATTAAATAGTCCTAAAAATCTCTTAAAATGAGCCTATCGTTCATACTAGAAATGGGCTTGAATTTGTGTAAGGATTCTCTAAGGACTGAAAAATGTTCCTGTAATTTTTAACATCTTAACCTTCCTCTTGACTTGTTCCTTTGTTGCTAAATATAAAACAACAAATAAATTAATAATAGGAAATGAGATTCAGCTTCAGCAGTGCTGCTGAGCGTTTGGAGAATGCAAAGTTTTGTTTTGTTTTTTTTAAATCAAGAGTCAGTGGAAGACCCTTGACACGGGTGGCCTTCCTGCATTTCTGCGGAAGTTCCTGAGTCTCACTCGGCCTCTGGTCTGGAGTCTGGCCAGGCTTTCTCAGGGTCTGGACTAGAGGCTGTGGGCTGTGTCCATTCTGTAGCCATGTGGTGTGAAAGGTCAATAGGCTTTGCGGGTATTGGAAGGCAGCCTTCCCCGGGAAATGGGTCTTAACAGTTCCCAGCAGTTGGCAACTAAATCCCACAAAGCCCATTCACTTTACTTGGCAAGAATCATTCGTTTGACAGGAAAACTCGTGTGGCCTTGGAAGGGCTGCCAGTCACTGACTAGTGGTACTAGGTGGGCCAAGTTTTCTAGAAGTAGTGACTTTATGAATGCTACTCTATCGCCAGGGTTAGGGTAGTTTTTAAGTATCCCTGAGTTGAATAAACCTAATTCTTGTGCGGGGGGTTAGCCTGATATTTGATGCATAATAGTTGCTGATGAAATTTAAAAGTAGCCTTTTCCTCGAGAATCCTTACATCTGTTGTTGCTGTGCGTGCTTGATTAGTGGAAATAAAGGGTTAGATTTACTCCGGTCACACATTTTCATAACCTTGATATGTGTGTCTCTGTTTAAAGATACCTCATGTAATACATTTCGTTGGTTCGTGACACTGAACTCAGCGCCAGCAGCACTGTAACTCACACCTGAACGAAGTTTACATAATAGACACGTTTTCTCCAGGCTTGAGCTTAGGAACACACAGTAACACTTCAGCACTGTGCTTGGGACAAAATCACCCAGAAAAAGCACAAAAATGTGGAAAACATGGCACGAAATAGCTTGCAAAGGGGACATTTGTTTACAGTGTGAATATTGAAACAGGAAGGCAGAGCTTTGCCTTGTGTGACCTCAGCCAAGAACACGTGTGTGGCGCGACTCAAAACTTTCTGCCTTCTGCTCGTGTCCAGAAGTGACCACAAACTGGCCGTGAGTGTTGATTTTGGAGTTAGAAATTTTAGCCAGCAGGTGAGTTCTTAAATAGGGAATTCAGAAATAATGAGGATTAACTACTTACGTTTTAATTTTTCTTTTTTTTATTTATTTTTATTTTTTTGTTTTAATTTTCCTTTACTAAATATTTTTATCTACCCATGTGTAAGACACAAAATATTCCCCTTCCTGGTCTGAAGGTCAGTGTAAGGTAGTGAGAAGGAGCTGGATCCAGGCTGTCGCTGGATTTGATTGAAAATTGCCACTGTTGAAAAGCTGGCATTTCCAGTTTTTAGTTGCCTATCGGTTATTCTTTAGTGTCCAAAGGGTTTTGACTTCCAGTGACTTATTCACTTAAATTACCAACTAAATTTTTTGCTACAAAAAAAAAAAAAAAAAAAAAAAAAATTGATTTCTTCACCAAAATCACACCAAAACAAAAATCCTGCACAAAGAGTTTAATTAATCAATTAATTACAAGACCTTGGACATGTGGTACAAACCAGGCAAGGGACTGAGGGGACCCAGGACTCCCCGAGCCCTCTCTGGCCCCAGGTGGCCTTCTCTCTTTCAGTGCAATTTTGTATAAGGCAGTGTGGCTTCCTGAGTGACATGCCTGTGATCACCACCCTGTGCCTTCCACTTCAAAATGTCTCTTCACTGTCTTCCAGGGACCTCGTCATTTCCCAGTATTCACTTTAGGAACCAGCCATGAATTAAGGCGGTTTTTTTTCTTTCTCCACACATACTCATGGACTCCTAGAAAGGAAATCTGAGTGATTCTTCTTCCTAGAGTGGATAAATCCCGAATCTCAGGGGAGGAACACGAGGGAAGCGTATTTGTCATCCATGTGCTGTTCAGCTGGCACTTGGCTGGGGACCAGGGCTGTTCTGCAGCATTCACACAGAGACTCAGGCAGGCAGAGACCAGGCTGTAACCTGCACATAGGTGTAGACATCCAGCCAGCAGAAGGGACGGGGCAATGAGTAGAGGATGAAGGCCCCAGAAGCAGCATACGTCACTTCTTCCCGCATCATTTGGCCAGAGTTCATTGTGTGGTTCCTGTGGGATGCCAGAGCAGTGGGTTGTGGGGGCAGAAGGAGTGCCCAGGTTGGGCAGCACCATGTTCCATGAGAATGAAGTATGGATCATTCCTGGACAGCTGGCTGTCCCTGGCACACAGCAGAAGATGGCTGGGATGCTGTTCTTGGTGAGGAAGTGACATTGTGTAAGAACCAAGGTTAGCGTGGAGGAGCTGTGGTCATTGGCCATATTTCTATCAAACCATCCTCATGTTCAAGCTAAATCCTTATAAATGTGCCACACCTCGAAGGTTCAGAAGCCTTTTAGGTTTCAGGCAAACACAGGGCGTGGGATCTTTTTCTTTTCTCTTCTCCTCTCCCCTCCCCTCCTCTCCCCTCCCCTCCTCTCCCCTCCTCTCCTCTCCCCTCCCCTCCCCTCCCCCTGGGTAGAGTGCCGTGGCCTCACAGTTCACAGCAACCTCTAACTCCTGGGCTTAAGCGATTCTCTTGCCTCAGCCTCCTGGGACTACAGGCGCCTGCCACAATGCCCGGCTATTTTTTGGTTGTAGTTGTCATTGTTTGGCAGGCCCAGGCTGGATTAGAACCTGCCAGCTCTGGTGTATGTGGCTGGTGCCTTAGCCATGAGCTACAAGCGCCCCCCAGGGATCTGTTTCTGACACTCCCAGGAGCTATCCGAAGGTGGGCTCCATCTGTGTTACTTGCAGTGAAGACACTCAATACATTTAAGCTGAGCACATAGTAACACAAGCATGTGAAAGTCCTAACAGGAACAACAGCTCAGCTTTCCCAGGATGGTGCTATGGGCCACACCTGTGCCTAGCACTTGCCAACGTGTTGTGTCACTCAATCTCTAAATCCTCCTTATAAGGTAGGTTCTCAACTTCACGGGAGAGCCTTCTGCACAAAGGTGCGTACACTCGTCCACGGTCTCATGGTTTGTGGGCAGCAGAGCTGTCCCTCAGGTCTAGGTCGTCTGGAGTTGGGGAGAGAGGTAAAGGACACAGGTAGCACTGGGGATCGGAGTGACCGATGTTCCATTTGGGGACTTCCTGAGTATGCATCATAGTGGCAAAGGTGACCAGGCCTGTGCCTTATCTTAGACCCTTCCCAAAGGGCGTTGTTCCTTTCAGGAAGTAGGCCTGGTTGGGATTTTATAGTCATTTAATCTTCATTTTACAGACGAAGAAACTGAGGATCTATAGGTAAAAAACAAATACATCTGGTATTTTGGGTACCATTCAAAATAAGCTGGTCATCATTAAGAAGATAACAACTTGTAAAATGCACCTGAGATTTTTCTGAAGTTTAGCTGTTTTCTAAATCTGTTTTTTGTCAAATAACTGGACGATAAGCAATTGCAGTCAATACCAGTACTTCAGTCTCTGTGGAATTTAACCCGTGGTGGTGCCATCTCTGTCGGACCTATGTGCTCAGCCACAAAATCGGGTGAAAGATTCAGTGACTGCATTTGCTGTTCCCCGGGAAGCAGAGGCTGTGCATGCCCCGGCTTGGAACAGCCTCCTAGGGCCACTGGACCCACCCGCCGGGCGAGGCCAGCCCTGCATTGTCTGGACTCCTGGTGAGTTAAGTTAGCTGCTAACGCCCTAAGGAAAGGCACTTCCTGGAGATGGCACATATGCAGTGTCTTTGGCAAACAGCAGTCTTTGATATGTCATATGTCACCAGATACTTTTAAAGATAAAACTTGAGTTCATTAGAGGAGAAGTAAGAAGCTGTCATATTTAACAGTAAACTCTCCTATTTATTCAAAGGTATAAATCCCATCGATGAATCATCCAAGGTTTAATTCTTGATTCTTTCTTTGTGGTGAGCCCAAAATAAACCAGTATTGTTCTTTGAGTTATTTCTCAGCTTTTTGGAAACGTGTGTGAGAGGGGTCAGTTACTGCACTGACCTCTGATGAGTGATGTTAATGAACTCTTACTGCAGGTATGGCCAAAGCTGTGCTATCCCCACTTTTTTTTTTTTTTTTTTTCCAAGTCTTTTAGATATAATTTTAAGAAGCAGCCTCATTAGAACAAGTTAGAAAATAGAACATTATTTGTGTAAAACCCCTTGCTGTTACCAGCATTCGATATAAATGTAGCAAATTGCATCCACAGGCCCCCACCCTTGGAATATGAATATGACTTCAGTATAATCATTAGAATTATTCTTAAGTTTTGTATGAGACATTGAGTGAAAATGGCTGGGGACAGATGACAATGTAGGCATGTTGAGACCTTTATCTGCTCTCCCTGGTCCTCCCAGAAGATGTCATATCTTCAGGAGTCTCATATTTTCCATGTCTATGGTGATAATGCCCAAATGATTCAAGTGTTAAAACCCAAGTGAAATACCAATGCGGGTGATTGCAATTCATGAAATGCCAACTGGGAATAAAATGGGTTCTGTAGAACTTTGTGAGTGGGGGTGGGGGCGAAGTTGTCATGTCATTCCTTCCATGTTTGAGAGCTGTCATTTTATGCATGTCCCATGGAGATTCTGTTTCCTACTACATGACTAGAATGTGAGTTAAGTATCATTTCTTTTTTTCTTTGTTCTACTAAATTATTCCCCTGCAGTGATGGAGTAGCGAGTAATATGGATTCTAAGAACATGAAAAAAAAACCTGGTAAAAAGTGTTAGGCAGAATCAAAATATACAGGCAGTGGGTATCCTGTCTCAAGATGGCGCTGCTTAATTACCGCATTTTAAGACTATAGGTTAGGTTCCTTCACACCCCGGTCTTCACCCACTGTGGGATACTGAAATCAGTTTGGTGAGTTGTAACCCACTTTAAAAGAAAACAACATGATAGCAAATGACATTGTACCACACATAGTAAGGGTAACCGCTCATGTGAACGTGTGTGTGTACTTACTGTGTGCTGGTGTAGGGAGACCAGCCGAGTTTTTGATGTGGGGGTCTGGTTGTCCCTTCCCATGGGAACAGCTACTTCTGTTCAAGGTAAATGAAACCAGGAACAAGGTACCTTGCCCGTAGCAACTATTTAGGCAAGAATTCAGCTTTCTTGCTGAGGTTTTAGACATACTCCGGGTCACTCTCATTGGAGTATGATAGATGGTCTGTGCTATTTTAGGCATAGCAATAGCTCCCTGAGCTGGAGTGCCGTGGGGACGGGAATGCTTTTCTTAATTGAACAGTCAGATTAACTAAAAGTAATGCTAACCAGAAACTCCTGATTTCACGATTTCAGCAGTAAACATCTTTATGAGAAGCAATATAGTAAGTTAGCATCCTTATTTAGCATTTATTTGTACTAAAGTCATTTAATCTTTATCAAACATTATAGTACAGTAGTCCTCATATCCTTGGGATGTATATTCCAAGATTTCCAGTGGATGCTTGAAACCTTGGACACTGTGTATATGTGTGTGCACACACAAGTGTGTATGTGCGTGTGTCTATATATGCTATATATATGATATATACACACACTCTGCTTTCTTGATCAGATAGCTGAAACAGCTGCTAAGTGACTGACGGACAGCCTACGCCAGGCATCCTCAAACTTTTTAAATAGGGGGCCAATTCACTGTCCCTCAGACCATTGGAGGGCCGGACTATAGTTTAAAAAAAAAAAAAACTATGAACAAATCCCTGTGCACACTGCATATATCTTATTTTGAAGTAAAAAACAAAACGGGAACAAATACAATTCACACTACTTCATGTGTCCCGCGGGCCGCAGTTTGAGGACGCCTGGCTTACGTGATGTAGATACACACCAGTGATTTGCAGCTGGTGTGTTGTGAGATCTTAGGAGTGCCACAAAAAATTTTAAAGATCATTAATTAAATTATTTTCAAAAGAAGTTCAAAGCACAGTATTATTCTTTTTTTAAAAATCAACATAATTTAAGTGAGCTGTGGAAGTTTAAGTATAGGTTCAAGTGTGCCGTGAGATAAAAAAGGTTGAAAAATGCTGCGCTAGACGAAGGAATGCTTCATGTCCTGGATGGATGGGGCAGGTTGGTGTGAGATTCCATAACAGTGCATAGAATGGTACACAATTTAAAACTTATGAACTATTTATTTCTGGAATTTTCTGTTTAATATTTTCAGACCACAGCTTGACGAGAGGTAACTGAAACCAAGGATCGGGGGATTACTGTATCATCATTCTGAAATTAAGCTCTAAGACACAGCAGCAATGTCGATGTAGTACGGAATGTCAGAAAGATCTATTTTCCATTCATTCTTCCATATATTCCTTAATACAAGCAATTTTTGAGAACCTCTTCTGTGCTGTATTCTACTTTGTCCCTTGGTCCAGAGGCAGAAACACGTGTGCAGACACACAGTGGGAGTGTAGGGTAGGGTAGTGTAGGGAGGGCTAAACTAGAGAGAGAGAGAAAGAGGTATGACGTTACCTGGGATTTTAAAGGAAGATGAAGTGTGCAGTTTGGGAAGACATTATCCATTACAAATATGGTATTTGAAATAAAACCTAACAGGCAAACAAGAGTTTTCCAGCTTGAGAAAGGTGAGGGTTAGAGAAAAGGGGTTGGGGGGTGGGGAATCCCAACTCCAGAACATAGCCTGGAATTTGCTTTCTTCAGTCGGTTGTTGATAAATTTTAAATGTCAATTGCTTTTTTTCTGTTAAAAATAGAATTCAGGAAAAAAAATAATTCTAGTTATTCAGGGTACCAATTAGTGGAGGCCTGGCCGATTAAGATTTCACTGTGAGTTTAGTGTATCAGAAAGCAGGATTATAATAATGTGGTTTTGTTTTAATTATGTTAAGAGAGGTGGTGGTTGTTGATTTGTTTTGGCTGGGGTAGAATTTGATCTGTGTAATTTTGGTTTTGAATTCTTACTTACTAATCCAATTTGGCATCTCATATCCTTTCCCCAGTAAGAATTGAAGGTGTTTATTAAAAAGGAGAGGGGAGAGAGAGGGTCAGATACAACATCGGCGGCAGGGCGGCGCAGGAAGGGACGGGGAATTGTGTGGGGGCCGGTTCCGTAGCAGACGCAGAGTGAGGCCCAGGGGGAAAATGGATGGGGAAGAGCAATGAATTGAACTGTCAGATTAACTGACTGGTACCTGGGAATTCTAGAACAGAGAGGGCAAAGGCCAGTATGATGATGTTACACAGGACAGTTCCCTGTCCCTCACCTGTCTGGATTCACTGTTCTTTGAGTTTGATGAAGACGGGTAAAGATTTTGAGGAAGCAACAGTGCAGCAAAAGGCCAGCGCCCTGGCTGACCTGACTTCCAAGTCTGGCCTACTGGCTGCTTTACCCTGGGCGAGACCTTCTCTGAGCCAGCTTCCCTAGCTGTGGAGTTGGTCAGCATACCCCCCCAGGCCTTCTTCTGTGAGGATACCTAAGTGCTTAGCCCTGGGAGGTACCTAATAACTGGGTCTCTCCCCTAATCCTCTTGTCTCTAACCGCACACATAATCCTGTGCTGCTCTCTAACCAGGAGTTGTCAGAGCCCTCATCATTGCACTGGCTGGGGCCCACGTTGTGTTTAGTTTAAACTTCTCTCTCCGAAGATCAGAATATGTTTCTACAACACAGCAAACTTGGGTGTTGTACAAATGATGCAGTCATTTTAGGAAAGACCTTAACAGTCCCCTCACCCCCACAGCAGTTCTGTGTATGTGTGACTTAGATTCTGCCACCTGTGCTATGGGCTCGTATCCCATGCTGACTGCACCTTCATCGTATGCCTGCAGGGTCTTAAAGTCCCAGGGGTCATTGCTGTGTTCACTGGCTTTGTTTTTGAAAGATACAGACTTGGGTGTACTTTGTTGGTGGGAGGGAGGTAAGGAGGAGGACAGAACTTAACTCCATGACCATCAGAAAAGCATGAGGAGGTGACAGTGTGCTCTGGGCATCTCCTTCCCTTCTTTGCACCCAGTCCCTGATCCTAGTTGCACTTCAGCATGGAATAATGAAACTATGATCAAGACAGCACAAATGCAATTTGGTTTATTGTTAAACAGTATAATCTATTTTTGCCATTTGTTCCTATAAATCTGTAGATGACCTCAGCAAGAGAGTTGGTTTTTTTTTTCTTTGCCTGTAATATAAAATAATTTTTATGTCCCAAGCCTCTTTAATAGCATGAGTCTCCTTGAGTCTTCTTTCAGGTATTTAACCACCAAGACAGTGTAAGCATCACAGCTTTGAGGACAGGTGTGCTGTTGGCTTCTTTTCATGGTGAGTTGTTGTATTGCCTGCAGGGTCACTATCTGATTCTCCTAATCTGGCATAGATGACTGTTTTGATGTAGTGAAGCGTGTTTTAAAGCCGTAAATAAGGGTCCTGAACTTCTAAGGATGCACAGTAAGAGGCTGAGCTAGAATCTACACTTCACCTTGCAGAGTTTATTTTCTTTCCTTTCACTCCTGTGGGGCTTTCTTATGCAGGATGAATCCCCCCAGATATTTTATTTTTGGAAATACATGATGTTCCACACACCTGCGTTCTACGTACAGGCACACATTCTTCCAACACTCTGTGTTGTAAAGTCAAAGTGAGCTTAGCCTTGATGTCCAGTTGGGATGCTGACTAGGGAAGGGTTATTCGGTTGCAAGCGGAGAAGTCGTGGTTCATGGCTGTAGGAGTCTATGAATGTCTTAAGAGTGAGTTCCTCTCTCATCTGAAGTCCTAAAGCCAACTGAACACCCAGGCAGAGGGTAACAAACAGCTTATGTCATATAATCAGTTCAAAGTATTATAGACAAAAAGTCTTGGCCAAGTTGGCCAGGTCAGGGGCTTCACAAACCAAAGCATTAGGCCGTGGAGTGACTTCTGGTCTAATCTGGGGCATTTTCTTTGTGGCCCTTTATGAATATGATGATATATTTAGAAAACTTATGCCATTATTAATTTTTAAATGTATTTGCAATTTTTTTTTTTTTTTTTTGAGACAAAATCTCACTCTGTTGCCTGGGCATCAGCCTACCTCACAACAACCTCAAACTCCTGGGCTCAAGCCATACTCCTGCTGGAATTACAGGTGTCTGCCACCACACTCTGCTAATTCTTCTATTTTTAGTAGAGATTGGTGTCTCATTCTTGCTCAGGCTGGTCTCAAACTCCTAACTTGAAGCAATCCTCCTTCCTCAGCGTCCCAGAGTACTAGGATTATAGGCATGTATTTACAATTGATGATATAGAAATAATACAGAACTTCAGGAGTAAAACAAAGTCTTTACTAGCTGTGGCCTCTCCAACCACTTCTCCCTCTGGAAGACAGATTATTACTTGCCTTGCCTTGCTCATGTGTTGTAAGAATTCAAAGAAGTAATGGAGTGAACGTGATTCACAGTGTAGGAAGGAATACTTGGGCCATCAGGTTATCAGAGTCTGACAGTCTCCCATATACGAGGCATAGTAGAGCAGCTGTCTAAGCTTGGGTAGAAACGGAGGCTCCCAAGGGCATGGTGCTTTGGCAACTGAGATGAATGTTGTCACCAGCAGTGCCTAACTCAGTGTGTTGTGTGGGGGTCGGTGCTGATGCCTGGTCACCCTGGAGATTGGAATTCAAACCAGGACTCAAATCCAGATATGGAGATCTGTATGTCATCAAGAGATTTGAAAGTCAGAAGGCGCCTTGGAGGACTGCCACTGGGAGGGGCTGAAGAGAGATTGCTGAGAAGGTTGCTGGAAGCTTGCCTAACTTGGGTGGGAAACTGGGTACAGGGAGGGAAAGTGGGGACGGGGTGGCACCTCCTAGCAGCACCCCAGTTAGAGTCGTGCCCAAGGGAACAGGTGCCTTTGCTCAGGCCTGCACTGGCGGGGCGGGGGGAGGGCTCGGGTCTGTGGGGTGAGGGTGGCCGCCCAGGCCGCAGGCAGCTAGCTTCCCTGCCGTTAGCCCGCCCTCCTGGGTGAGTCACCCTGTGTGGGGTGAGCGAGACCACATCTTGGGGGCTGCTCTGGGAAAAGCCCACGTGGAGCCTGCAGCCTCCACGATTACATAAATGGAAAGTTGGAAAAAAATAAGCCGAGGACTTGAGGGCTTGTAAAGATGGAATACATTGTAGCTGAGAAAATTCTTGGATGGGAACATGTGGGGAGTGCTAAAGCAATGGTTGGAGGATTTTTTTTTTTTTTTTTTTTTCCCCATCAATAAAGAAAGACAGGGAGATGGTGGCTGGAAGGGACCAGCTGTCCCCACCCCTTTGCCATTGTTGAAACAAACATAGAAATAGGAAAGACTTTGCAATGCAGTAAAGAGTCTGGGGAGGGAAAATAAAAATACGAGGACTATAAAGAATTTGAATGCATTCTTAAACCCTGGGGGAATAAAAATATCTAGATGTGAGGCTCACAGCCCAAAGCTCCGAGTCTGCTAACTCAGAATCAGCAAGAAGCATTTTCACAAGCAAAGGAAACCCAGTGCCTGAGTTATGCCAAGAAGAGTAGAGGAGGGTGTGTGTTTTCATCTGTCCCCAGATGTCATCCATAGCTGTGGGATTATTGGGTGGCTCTGTTTCTTCTCTGTAGCACCATCCATGACAATATCTGTTTACCTAGTGCGTCAAGAGACATTCAGATTTATGATTTAATCAGTTTCAAAATATTTCTGCCAAGTTTGTCACCTTGTTTGGTTTATTTATTTTTTACTGTGTGGTAGCTGGTGGACTGTAGGCATATTTAGCAGTCGAGGGGCTTTCTAAGGACGGATTACTTCTGATAGGAATCTGGTAGAAAAGGAATTGAAGCAAGTGCACTAGATGCCCAGGATTTCTTGTGTTAAGTTCTCCATCTGTGTAGTCAGACCGTGTAGCTTTGCAGCCTGACTCTGCAACTTACTGTGTGACTTTGCACAAACCCCTTAACTTCTCTGTGCCTCAGTTTCCTCTTTAAAATGTGATAATAATAATAATATTTACCTCCCAGATTGTTGTGAGAATTAAATGAGATGCTATACAAGTACACAGAACAAAATGCATCCCATAATTTTTCGAAAGAAAATTAACTACTATCGTTTGTAACTAACCGATTCAGAGACACTCAGGTTCCTTTTTAGTTTTCCCAGTTAGAATCCAGATTTCTACAGATAGGTACAATAGCTGGGTCCAGATGGAATAACATTGATTTATGCTGTGTTACTCCATCTCCATCAGAATATTTTGGACAATCTGTGGACACCTGTCTGTAGTGGACTGTATCCTGGCATTCATCCCACACATGTTTATTGAGCATCTATTATATGCTAGGAACAACATGCTATGGATGATATGAAGGTGAAAAGTAAGAGTCCAGAGATGAGAAGGAAAGACAGAGGCAAACGCATATTTGGGATACAACGTGACAGCTCTTGATTTTGTATATCAGAGTTGTCAGATCTGTCTCTGGAGAGAGATTGAAGAGACAAGGCACACAGACTTCCGTAAGGCTCAGGTTCTGCACATTGTGGGGTGGGTCCCAGAATAATGTGCAGCCAGCAATGCTTGAGCTAGGCCACCTGCTGCTGCCCGGAGCGTGGCACCACCTTACCCAGTGAAAATGCAGTATTTTCAGGTCAGGACCCAGGCAGGAGAGCTGGTAATGAACGACATTATATTCTAGAAGGAGCAAATAGCTGACCACGCAGCAATACCTCTAGCATACCCCACCAGTGGCATGTACTCTCAAGCACACACATCCATGAGCACACCCAGCATACAGAAAGCTTTATGAATCTGTTGTGTTTGCCATTTAGTCAAAATTGGAGTTTTCATCAAATCATTCAGACTGTCACATGGGTTATTTGCTTGGTAAACTGTGCTTTTGAGCAGTGGTTCTCAACCTTTTTAGCTGTGCTTTTGAGCAGTGGTTCTCAACCTTTTTGGCACCAGGGCCAGTTTCATGGAAGACAGTTTTTCCAGGGACTGGGGTTGTTCATAGGGAGGGGGGTATTTGGGGGATGAGTCGAGCCCATTACATCTATAGTGCCCTTTGTTTCTATTGTTACTACATTGTAATATATAAGGAAATGGTTACACAGCTCATCTTGGTACAGAATCAGGTGCCCATCCATGGCCGGGGTCTGGAACCACAGCTTCTGAGTATGTTGCCTGTCTATTTCATCAGGAAGTCACAGTCCCTTTCCCACAGAAAGCTGTTGGGTAGAGCTCTCAATCCTGAAAACCTGTCCTCTTTCTCCCCCTCTTCTTTGATTTAATTTCAGCTTCATAGAGTCTCTGGCCTTGTGATTCTAGAACAGTTGGTTCCTGGCTAAAAGAAAACAGAAGACTGCCAGTTTTAGTCGTAGAAGGTGATGTGGCAAGTGCTGGCTTCTGAGGAATAGGAGAGGCCACTGTTTACGGGCGGGGTCCCGGTGGACTGGGGCAGAGGCGCCACCTGCAGGGCAGAGGGAGAAGAGCATGCAGAGGGACGCCAGCTTTGCAGGACAGTCCCTTAGGGCAGAGGAAACTCAGTCCCTTGTGAGGGAAAACCGAGAACTCTACAGGCTCTCCTGTAGATAAACATGCATAGGAACTCACTCTGGCAAGAGCTCTGACACATTCTCTTCCTTCTTGCCTTTCAGAGTTTCAAAATGTTTTAAACATTGAATGTTCTTTTTTTTTTTTCCATGAAGACCCTAACATCATCCCCTAGGGTCCTTGCTGCCTCTGTCTGATCCATCTGTCTGATCCATCCCTCTGTCTGATCCCACCCTCCCTCTCTTCTTTTTTAATTTGAGGTAGAATCTTATTCTGTGCCCTGGGTAGAGTACCATGGCGTCATAGCTCACGGCAACCTCAAACTCCTGGGTTCAAGTAATCCTCTTGCCTCAGCCTCTCGAGTACTGGGACTACAGATACCCACCCACCTCCACGCCAGGCTGTTTTTCTATTTTAGTAGAGAGAAGGGCTCGCTCTTGCTCAGGCTGGCCTCAAACTCCTGACCTCAGGCGATCCTCCCACCGCAGCCCCCCAGAGTGTTAGGATTACAGGCGTGAGCCACCGTGTCCGGCCTGCTGGCTGACCTTTTTTATAGAAAGCAATGCCATGCGTGCCCTCTGCACTCCTGCAAGATGGAGTGACTGCTGTCACTGCGTTCCCTGTTAATGTGAGGCAGAACACACCGCTGTGTTCTCTGTCCTTTGTAGCACGTGTCAATATCCACCTCTTATGCACAGAGGACAGTGCTAGTCTAGAGTTCAGGGAACACTGACTGTAAGCATCACTGAACGTTGATTTTTCAATATGTCACGAAACATAACTTGATCCAAAAGAAAATTGTAGCAATATTTTTCTGTAGAAATGTATGCTTCTCATAAAAGTAAAATGTTTTTCTCAGACACACCGAATTTCAAATACTCTGTGTGCCTGACCAACAGCTCAGGTTTCTCCTAAGATTTTGTGAGGAGAGTATGTGCAGCAGACATATCGGGGTCCCTCTGTTAGCTTTGTTTATTGCTGCTCTCAGGGGCAGAGTCGGTTCACTTGGCAATTTACACTTCTTGTCAGTACCTGTCTGCTCGTGTGCCAGGTACAAAGGCCACAGCAGATGCAAAAGACACTGACAGGAATTTCACCAGGACACTCAAGAGCCACCCTAGGGAAAGCCACTCTTCTTCAGCTGAAGCTCCCCCAAAATGAACAGGAACCAGTGTTTCTAAAAGCTTCACACTGCGAGGGTCGTTGTGGCAGATTTGGGGATGCTAAGATGTAGCCCTTTGTGTCTAGAGTACGCACCACCACGTGTAGGGCAGGCGCTGGGACAGGCACACAGTCGTAAACCTGGTACACAGCCAGCCTCAACAAGTGACATGGAGAGGTATGCAGGCCCGGGAAGGTGTCTTAGTGCTGGCTGATACTGCAGAAAACCACAGCGTGGGCAGCTTAAACAATAGACGCTTATTTCTTGGAGTCTGGAAGCTGCAAGTCCAAGATCAAAGTGCTGCCATTCAGTTCTTGGCGAGGCTCTCTTTCTGGTCTGCAGATGGTCACCTTCTCACTGTACCCTCACATGGTGGGCAGAAAAAGGGCTCCAGTGTCTCTTCTAAGGACATTAATTCCATCCTGGAGGCCCCGTCCTCATGGCGTCATCTCCAGTCACCTCCCACAGGACCCCCTTCAGGATTGGGTCAGACGTGGGGAAGGGCAGGTGGCCATGTAGGCAAGCCCCAAGGAGCGGTGTTTACCTCGACGGGTCCCCTGACGCCCAACGTCTAGACCTCAGCTGCTTTGCCCACTCATGCATCTTTTTGTCAGAACAGAATCCCATTAATCAACAGGGACAGAATGCCAGTTGTATTAGTGTATCGTGAAATATGTACTTATCAAGTGGGTTTGTGTTTGCTAAGCAGCAGTCTTCCCCTTTAGACAAAAAAACCCTAGAACTTGAAAAGGCAAATTATTAAACATAGAATCTGCATAGCTGACCACCTCCCTCCACTGACCACCGCCTCAAGTTTACCTAATTTTTGTAGAGTGGACATGTACAACATGTCCCTGTCAGTACAGTAGGCCTAGTTCCTTATGTTGACCATCCTTGGATGTTGACTAGTCTGTTACAGTTCCCGGGGTGGTCAGCTTACAGAGGTTCTACTATATATTAAAATCAGAAGATCGCTTGGATGGGTGGAGCCAGAGCAGGAGGAGGGGATGGGGCTTTGTTAATGGCCAGTGTTAGTGAGCCATGATAGTCTAAACTCCTCACGTCCACTGCTGGCAGGTCACTGCCAAAGCCCATGGTCGTCATCAGTGGCAAGGACATTGACCTCCCCAGTGGAGCTGTAGTGGTATAGCTGACCGTGCAGACGGTAGGCTCCCCTCGCCCGCCAACCCCTACCCACCTACACCCCCACCCCGGTCGTGCTCTGTCTTTAGAATATGAATCCAGGTAATCCTCTGCTTTTCATATGTAGTATAGTCCCTAAGCTAAGTGTTGTTACCCCAGGGAGATTTAAAATACATTCATACTCATATAAATAGGTTCATAAATGTATGTATGTGATTTCTAATCATCCCTAGTCTTACGGTCCCAGTATTTTTATCAATACCTAATATTTGTACCTTCTTATGGGGTATTCGGGGTGTCCCACCACCAGTGTCTGCCATTTCTATGTGTTGGGAACATTTCAAGTCCTTTCTTCTAGTTACTTTGAAATTTATAATGCAGTGTTGTTAACTATCGTCACCTTACTCTGCTATGGAACATTTTCCTTCTAACTAATTATATGTTTGTACCCGTTAACCAACCTCCCTTCATCCCCCCCCCACCCACACACCCTTCCCAGCCTCTGGTTTCTCTCATTCTACTCTGCACTTCCACAAAATCCTTCTTTTTTTCCCCCTTAGCTCCCACGTACGAGTAGTCACAGTTTTTGATGATGTATCGCCCACATTCTGTATAGTTCTTTGCTTTTTTGTTCTTTCTCAGCTAAATTCAGACATTGGCCTAGCTGGAGTCCACAGGTGTCCAGTTGGCCACCCTCACTCTACTTACCGGGGTCCATCTTTGTCTCCGCTCAACTGCACGGCTTCATTTCTCGTTGATTCAGTTGCATTTTATCATTTTCCACTTTTGAAATAAATAATAATAGAATAATGCCCCAAATATTCAAACAGTTGAACAAATACTGCTTTGTAAACAGATAAAATGATTCTACTCAAGTGTCTTAACTTTTGGCTGTACATTATTGCCTCAAATACACAAGGCTCAAATTATTTGTATAGAAATCTAGGTTTATATGTGAAAGACCATGTCACTGTGTGATAAACTACAGTATGCTGTGTTTTTAAAAATTAAATGTGCCAAAGTTCAGGGAGTTTATACCTTTCAACAGACTATACTTGGGTCTTGAGGGGGGAGTGAGATGGTACTTTGCATATTTTAATAAATTTAACAAATAATTACTGAGTGGCTACTATGTGTCAGGCATTGTGCAAGTCATCTGTGTTCAAGTTCTAGGTAGAAGGGGGGGAACACCCTTCCACATGTACACTTATGTACTCTTGCTAACCTTGTGTCCCCTTTTGCACACTTACTGGAGTAGTTCAGATCTCTTTGGACCAGGAATTCTCGACTTTGGCACTGTTGACATTTGGGGCTGGCTAGTTTTTCCTTGTGGAGCGTGTGTTGTAGGGTGTTAAACGGCTACCTTAGCTTCTACCTGTCAGACGCTAGTAGCACCCCCAGTCTCCAAACAACCATACAACCCCTGGGGGGCACAACCACCCCCTCCCAGTTGAAAACCATCCCATGTAGACCCTCCTATTTCCTTAACATTGCCAGAAAAATTTGCATTGGGCCTACCTACTATTCCAGAAAGTGTTTGACTTTCTGAACCAGTTCGTTCCAGAGGCCTCAGAGTTGCATGTGGGAGCCAGAAGGGCTCTGGGAGGTAAATTTCACTTCATTCATAATGGTCAGTGTTTGCTGCCTCCTGGGGACACTCAGCACCCTGCGTCTCCTCTCCTTTCCCATCTCACGAGACAAAAGGCCGTGCCTGTGTTATGTGAACTTGAAGGATTCCACAGCACTAACAGTATGGCTTTCTGCACACAGTAGGCCTGGAAAATCGGCTGAATATTTTGTTAACTAAACTTCTGGAGTTGGACGAGTATCTCGGCCCAGTGCACACCTACCATAATGTCACTGCAGTTCAGGCCTGGGGTAGAGACCAGGCTGCTGGCATCAAGCACAGCCCAGCCTCGGGGCCCCTCTTACTGGAGCCGGAAGGGAGCAGAGGACATAGGAAAGAGGGGAGTGACAGTTACCTTCATCCTCTTCCAGACCCCAGATCCCGTGCACAGTGCTTCTGGCTATACAAGCCACAGTGTAGTATTCACTGGGGACACACCATCAGATGTTATCATTTTAAATGTATTTGTCAATATTAAAAACAATGCCATCAATTTAGAAACAGTCCAGTGACAGTATACATTTCATAGCTCTTAATATTGTATTTACTTTAAATCATAGCTTAGAGACTTAATATCTTTTTAAAAGTAGTCTTTGTATTGGCTTTGTAAGTAATTTGAAAAATTACATTTTGATTTTCAACACTGACACCAATTTTTCAGAATATTTTTACAGCCACATTACACTTTAATGATGAGCTACAAAGGAAGTAATGGGGAGCTCTTAACTGCCTGCTCTTCAGGGTTGCCGATGAAATCAGCGATAATTAAACTGTCATGAAAGGAACTGGATTTTTCTTATAAAAAAAGAAATAATTATTCCCAGTAAGATACTTGGTGGTAATGGAGACGATGGAAGGAACGTGTATGGAGTTGTTGTTAACAGAACCAACTCTGATTCAAGGCAATTCTCTGAAGTTCTAGAGTGATCCTCCTTCTTGTGAAAGTAATATGTGTGCATTTTTCTCCAAAAAAAGAAAAAGATTTATTGCAAAGAAAGAGATGTCAACATTCAAAGAAATAGACACTGTCCTGAAACCATTAATGGTTGTAGTGTGATATTATAGGCCTGAAAGGAAGGGTGTATTCAATGCTAAATTATTTTTATTACCAATATCGGGAGTTTAAATTTTCTTTGTCTGAATAGGAGCCTATCTTCTAAACCCCTCTGCTGACTTACAAAGAAGGTGCAGGATCAGATTTAATCAGACCCATATGTCATCTCAGCAAGCATTGATTCATATTTACTGGTTTGACTTACAGTTTTATAATTATTGAATCAGTTGTCTCCTATTGTATGTGAAATGCACGCTCTTGAACTAGAGTTCCAAGCACAGCATTTTATTCTTCATAGACATGTGGTTTTGTTTCAGAGCAGATAGAGAAAATAATATGAAAAGTACCGCTCTTGAGTATGCTCACCTCAATTTTGGTTTGGTTGTGTCTAAATTGCAATATTTGATTTTTATCCAGCATAAGAATGCTTTTTGTCAACTCAGGTTTGCCTCATGCCATTTGCCCCAATGACGGGCGATGCTCACAGGCTGCAATCCTGTGCCCCAAAGCAGGATTTTAATTAGTAGGCACTTAAGCCACCAGATGGCTCCCTTAGGTTTTTAAATCTCTGCTTGGGGGAAATAAACCGACTGTCCCTGAAAGTATTACTTGAGTACTATTTTGTATAATGCCCTCAATTTGTAATGTGAGCAGGTCTTCAGAGTTTCCAGCTGAAATTATAGGTTTAGAGTCATCACTGGGAGGCTTTTGTTTCTTTGTTCAGCGACTTGACACAGGTTAGGACACAAGGTTTGACCACATACATCTTGACTTACCATCTTTGTTGGCTTTTTTCATTTGTTTTTTCATTCCGTGTTTAACGCTTTGTCTCTTGTTTCTCTTCTGCCTCTTGACCTCTCTCTACTTGATATGCTGTAGAAGTCTCATAACTGAGCCCAGCTCTCTCCCAAAGATGGCTGTGAGGTGCACGTCCAGGGCAGAATTTGGAAGTCACGTGTTGCCGCTCTGACTTAAGAGTCCCTATGCTAGCCTTGTCTGCTTCTTTCACACACTCTACACTCTTGGGCACTTTTACATCCTCTGAGTAGACCAAAACCCAGCAGGATAGGTCATGTCCTCAAAAAAAAGAAAGAAAGAAAAAATGGAGCAAGATGTGACAATTGTGGGATTTTTGTCAGTTTCTCCCTGACAGTTCAGCTTTAAGACTGCTTAAGATCTTCCCTCCTTTCACAAATGCCCTAAGACCTTCCTATAGGCCGGCCACAGGTTAAAAGAAACCTGTGAGGAGAAATCTCTCTTGCCACCAGCAGGAGGCAGGAAGGAGTGATTCTGCAGGGTGCCGTGGCCTTCAGTAATCCTTTTTTTGTTTACAGGGTTGGAATCACTTTATAATGACCTTTCCACTCATAAAACCACTCACCAGAAAACTCTAGTAACTTAAAAAAACAAATGCCAGCGCTGAACCTCTGCATCCCTGCCAATTTTGCTTCTTCAGGGAATAATGTGTCTCACAGTTATCCCAGGACAAAACCTATCAATAACCCTCTTCTAGCAGTTGTGGGGCCAGGAAGCAATTGCCTTTAGATGCCAGTCCTCAGGGAAGTGTGACTGGGAGTCAACCCCGGGGGATTGTGCTAAAGCAAAGACGTCTCTCCCCCCCCCCCCCCTTCAGAGATGCTGATTGGATAGGTCAGGGAGAGAAAAGACACACAAATCTGCATTTCTGTAAAGCTCCCAGGTGGCCAGCCCAAGGGCCACTTTTGGAGTAGTGAGACCTCCTGGAACAGGCTTCTCTTAGCCGTTGTCACCTCTAAATAGGAATGCCTTTGCAGGCAAATAGCAGCTCGAGGCCACATCAAGCCATTTACCATCTGAACCACACATGATTTTATATCTCTCAAGACTCATGACTTGAACTAGGGTATAAAGGAACCCAACCTGGTCCATTTTAGAATTTCTCGCAAGCTGTAACTCTTGAGGTTGCAATGAGAAGAGAGATGGGATTTGGGAGCATGGCAGAGAGAACATGACTCGTGGCTTTATGTCTTCCTTTACATCTAGAGGGAGATGATTGTAGACGAGTCCCCCGAATGACACAGAAGGACTAAGAATTAGTGTTGACCTTGGGAGATGGCTGAGTGATGATGAACCCTGCAAGTCTATGCCTCATCTCTTCCAATAAGCCACTTCAAGACATTCTTACTAAATTTCAACCCAACCATTCCTTAGGGGCAATAAGACCCAGAGGTGACATTGTAAGATAAGATGACTGTTGACAGATTCTCTAATCTGAATTACAGCAAACATAGACCCATTGTCCCAAGCCAGTGGCTGGCACAAAGCCCTGATTGTCTTAAGGTAAGTATGACATGGAAATAGGAGCCTTTTGACCCTTTTTTGAGAAAGAAACTACAACAATAAGATTTGTTTTCCCTGAGTGGCCCTGCAGAATCTGGGCCACTGAGTGGGCCTTTTAATTTCCATGGAAAGGTGGTGGTTGTTGGCATGTTGTAGAAGCCTGCGGTGTGTGCTGTCAGCCTGAGTAGTAATTACAGGCCCAGGACATACACGAACCATGTGAATAGTTTTCAAAAGCCAACAACAGGGCCCTCATCTCCCCAAACTGATGGGTCTGTTCAGCAGAGACCTTTGTGGAGACTGAGTGAGATGATATAATAAAGGCCTGATTCCTGGGGCTTGGTGTTTTGGGGTGAGGTACAGATGGATGGACAGAGATAATTAGTCTGGTTAACGGGCAGTGAGCAGACCTGGTATGTTTGGGAAACGTCAGTGACGGGGGGGGGGGGGGCGGGGGGGCAGGTGCAGCAGGAAAGGAGCAGGTGAGCACAGCCTTAAGGAAGGAGGATAAGTTTGCCAGGTTTACCTGGGGTCTGTGAGGCCAAGGCACTAATGTCTGGAACAGCTTGAACATGTGGCCTCCTGACTGGCTGTTCGTTGGGGACAGGGACCACACTGCAGCTTGTAGGGTCTCACTCCCTGCTGTGGCTTCCTGCGCGTTTCAGGTGCTCAATGAGTGATTTAACGACGTATTTCCTCACAGGGTGGACATCCTTAATGGGAACTAGCAGGTTCTCTGCTTTTCACTCACTCTTTTCACATCCTGCTTATGGAAACACGTTCTGGAATTCCATACAGGGAAGAATGGAATTTAATCAGAGGAGATGTAATAGTTTCACTCAGTTTCACATTGTTGCCAAAAAAAAATCTGGGACCATGATGTTAGATGGCTCTGAGCTTCAAGATTCAGTGTTGCTTTCTCTGGCCTCATTCATCGATCCATTGGTCTAGAAGGTATCTACTGAGCATCTGCTGGGTGTCAGTGCTGCAGGCCTCAGGAACATGGCAGTGAACACACAGAGCTCAGTGCCCTGTCCAGGGAAACCTGTAAGGTCGGGTAAACATCTGCACAAATGGGGTGCTTTCAGGTAATGATCTAAGGACTGCACGGCTTGAGGGGAGGTGGTGGCCAGTGGGGGACAAGGGTTGAGTGGGCCAGATGCCTCCCGACTAGGGACACACATAGCCCAGACTGCAGGTGTCAGAATTACCAGCTTAGACCTAACGTCTGTATCAGAAGTTTCTGCAGGAATTGCCAAAACCCCTGGTTGCTATCTTAAGGGCACCAGCTGTGTAACCAGAGGGAGCTCCGCTTCCCTGCCCTCTGGAGTGTCCTGGGGACTGTGAGTGGGGAGAAGTTACAGGGCAGAGTGAACCCCTGACAGGGGTGAGGAATGAGAGAAGCAGGGTGGAGAACCCTGGAGCCAGGCCGCCTGAGAGTGGGGGGGCTGGGTGACCCTCAGGAGCTGGAGGGACCCAGCTACCCTGTAGAGATTTGCTTGTCCTTTGTCCTCTGTGCAGAGTGTGTGTGTGTGGGGGGGGGGGGGGGCAAAGCAAACCTGAGAAAATAGGGAAAATTAATCCTTACCTTTGCAGGGTTTCTGTATTGTGAATTCAAAAAACTGATAAGTTAC
>CAUYPK010136605.1:0-25015 GCA_963574355.1 Loris lydekkerianus | reverse complement strand
CACCTGTCTCAGGTGGGAGAGTTTAAAAGTTCTCTGGCCACTGGATCACAGGGGTCTGGTAACTACTCTAATATGGCTTGTTCCAGTGCTCTGTGGATTCAGGAAGACCCACCCAGCAAATAGATCTGGAGTATATTTATGCAAAGATGGGCTTATCTGAAACAGAAGCTGAAGAGTTAGGTTAATCTCCAAAAGAAAGTAATATAAAACGTCAATGTTCCTCTGACAGGCATCAGAGGATGGAAATCAGGCCTGTTACACTCAGAAGAGTTAGGAGGAGAGGGGATTGGAAGGTGAAAGTGAGCTCCTCTCTCCACCCCTACCCCTCCATTGTAGCCACAAATGGCAGCAGATAGGAGCAAGATAGTGAAAAATTATTGGGGTAAGGCCAAGGGAATTTATGAATGGTACTAGTACATATATTCATTTGACTGTTCATCACCATTCCCTTTCCCATTTCCCCAAGGCCAACCTGAATTCTTGTGGGTAATTAGCTGTTCCTCCATGGTTGCAAAATCTGGGACAGTTAATCAGGTATCCTATTGTGACTTAGCCAAGAGGGCAGGCATGGAACCAAGTTAGGCCAATTGAACTTGGTTGGAGTAGATTAGTTCTGCCATTAGCAGCCAATCCAGATGCTCCCTATAGTTTGTTTCTAAGCCTTGTGGAACCTGCTCATTTCAAAGCCTCCTTAAGTGTCTTTCTTATTAATTTTGTGAGCTCCTCACACTCTTCCAATATACTCCACTGAGAACCAGCAAATTCTAGGGATTAAGATTATGAATATTGTTTGAGATTAAATCCTGACTCTAAAATGTTTCACTCTGTTTTTATGCCTAGAAAATGAAAATTATAATGATTCTTAGTCATAAGATTGTTTTGAGAGTGAAATGGAGGTTGATAAATGAAATGACTTAGGATGGTACCTGCCACACAATTTTTCAGTACATTTTAGCTGATAATATTAAATTAATTGCAGTTGGTTTATATGGTTTACAGATCCATAACTAATCTGTGACACAATGATAATACCTAGTTATTTTCTTTTTTATTAATATGGAATTTTACACATTTGTGGGCACCAGATGATACTTTGATGCATACCTATAATGTAACTCTGCAGCTAATATATACTTTGAACAGCTAAATATTTCTCAATGCCCAGCATCTCATCCTTCAAAGGGATAGTTTGAGGCATGCTCCCAGAGGGCTAAAGGGTGGAATTAGCTCAACCACACACATGCTGCTGGACTTTCTGCCTTCTCTGTGTCAATCTTGATTCCTCAATGCTGATTTCTGGTATCACCCTCTCAAACATACCTGCGCCCATTTCTTTGCTCTCCTTGGTGGGTACCCAAGCTTAGACGTGTTGGAACAGACAGACACAGTGCAGTTTCCTGAATTTTCACATAGTTAAAGGCACTTGATCTGTTCTTAACTCAAGAATCTGCTAAAAATGATAAAAGCTGTTCCTTGGGATCCAGGGAATGTTCTTACATTCCAGTGATTGAGTTGAACCAGAATTGATAGTGAAGTCTTAAATCTTAATTTCAGTTGTTCAACTAATTTTCAGGCAACTCTTTCCCAAACAGTTCTGAAGGAGATTCTTTTCATGGCAAGGAACAGGGGTATTGCCAGAGACAGATCACTGTCGTGTATTCATAGCCTTGTAGGTTATAGCAAAGACAAAAAAAAAAAAGTCATTTATTTAGTAGGCACTTATGTGTCTTAAAGTGCTTGAATATATATATTTTAGAGGATAGGGTGGAAAATGGTAAAGTATGAATTCTGTAGAGAAACCAATACATGTGGTTTAAGCATAAATAATGACATTACAAATGAGAACTCGACAAGACTTATCTGGGAATTTCTTTGGTCCTCGGGTTAGTTAACTACACTTGGAACATGGATCTCGGTTCTGGGTGCTTCTGGCATGCATAAGCTTCTAAGCCAGCAGCAATCCACATGACGAGGGAACTTGAAATCAGGTTATATAAGATTATCAAAAATAATTGCATTCAGTTGCAGGTAATCCAAACCCTGTTCTCCCATTTAGGGGCTGTGGCTTTTGTTTCCTTGGCCCCTAGATGGCTGCTCCATCCAAAGTCACTCATTAAGTCGCCATACATAGGGAAAATGTGAAATTATAGCCAAATGTACCATTATTTATAAAATATTCATCACAGAACTTTACAAAGAGGTTTCCAACATGTAGTGAATATGTTGTAAAATTTTATAATGAATATTTTGTAAATAAAGGTACATTTGGTTATAATTTCCCATTTTCCTTATGGATAGCTACTTTATAGGGGACTTTTGGGACACCTTGCAAACATTGCAGCTGCATTTCAGGCAGTAACAATTGTGAGGAAGTGGTGAAGGGCAAAACAGCATGCCACCTGGATCTGTCTCTTTTTAAAGAGGAAAGAATAGCTTTTCCCTTACGCCTATCCAGTAGGAATTTGCTTAAATCTCACTGGCCAGAACACTGGACCTTAGGAAAAGTTTGCCTGCAAGTTCTAATTTAACTGAAATTAAATTCACTATTACTTTTGGTTTAATCTGGAAGAAGGTGTGAGGAAGAGAATATTTTTAACTGGATTCATTGCCCTACACTAAATCAGAGTTCTGATAATATGGAACAGAGAGAGAGTGCTTACTGGGTAAACAATTCATATTAAGTCCCACAATGAGAAACCAGTGAGAGAACTGAGAAATTCAACTTAAAAAGCACAAAAGAATGTAATATTTGCAGGCATTATAATAAATCCAGACTTAGGTGAACAGCCTTCTTCTATCAGCTCCCTCTTGTCTGTCTACTGCTTCTGTTTTTCACTTTATGTCCCAACTTCTACTCCTGGCTCTTTAAAGGAAAGACAGAATAAGATGAAAAAGAAAGAAGTCATATGAAAATAGTTTTCTAAAAGGTGCTTGCCCAGCAGAAGGGTCTGGCTTAGGAACTCATTTGTTGTTGTCTTGATTACCCAATGATAGTCATGGCTATAATTTCTTGAGCCCATATTAAGGCATGGATATCATTGTTCTTGATTTGCCAATTAAGAAATTAAAGTTTATAAAGGATAAATCTCTTGGTTACACAAGAATTGAGTCTGGGATTTGAACTAACACCTGAATGTTAAGATTTCACACTCTTCAGAAGTGTTCATATTAAACACCCCATACCTTAAATTCTGAGCTGGGTACTTTAGACTACTTGAAAGTAATCACTTTATTATTGTGAGTAAGAATCCTGTGCTTTTAAATCTATAGCCCTTACATTATAGCTAGGCTCATTTTTTTTTTTAAAAATCCATGGGAATTTTATATTCACCTGTGATAACATTGCAGAGGTGAATACAGTAATATGCTTTCTTTTGATGTGAATTTCATCAGCTTTATCTGTTAACATTGGTGCTGATCAGAAAATGATAATATATTTTTGTCTAATTCAAAGTGGAGAATCGAGGTATTAATATTGAATTAATGTGATTTATCTAGTTGAAAAAATAATTTGATAAAACTTGAGACTCCTGGGGAAAATAACCAAGACAGTGTGTAGGCAGTGAAATGTTTGAGGGCATCATGGCAATGAAATGTGAAGCCATTCTGGTATCTGAGTAGGTCTCTTTCCAGTATTTCATTCAGCGATGTGAGTCATTCAGGGGTGAAGTTTATCTGTCTCTTCTTTCTTCCTTTTCTCTCCCCATTGTTTGTTCCAAGTTCTCTGCCACCCAAGAGCATCCCTCACTGGCTGTCTGGAGGCATGCCCAGTCTATCCATCCCGTAGCAGGGATTTGATCAGCAGCAGCAACAGAATCCAGCCAGTGGCTAGCTTGCTCTCAGACATTCTCTGCAGATAGGGAGCATCTGCTGATGATCTTCAGAAATAATTTGCCATATTTTAAAAAGAGGTCAATAATGCAGGAGCTTGTCATGCTGATCATGGGAGCAGATGCACAACAGGACATGATTGGCAATATTTTTCTTTTATCCAGTTTACAAAGGTGGTTGTCGTCCTACTGTGATCTGAACTGAGATTGTTTTATTTGCACGATGAAAGATCAAGTAGGGAGTGATTCCTAAATATATTCTAAGGAGAGACATGCATCTCCTGGGGTAGCTTAATGTTCTGTAAAGACCATAGTTTAATTCTGTCTTCCTTTACAGGACTCATCTTTCTGTTTTCAATGTCCACAACTATGCTATCACCCATTAGGCAGACAGTCATTTGGAGAAAGGGTTGAGTATTTCCTGGTAGCTGAGGGTGTAAGAGCAGACTGGGAAGGAACCCCACACAAATCAGTGGAGATGAAGCTGATGCAGGAAGGGTGTTAAAGCCTGAAGAATTTTGCTTCTGTTGAACCTAAATAGACACACACAAAAAATTGCAATTCTAGAACTTTGAAGTTAAAACATCTTTAGAGGTCTATAAGCCTTCCTATATTAAAGCTATAGCAAAGAGACCCAGAAAGAAAATGTGAGAGGCTGAAGACCACAGGGAAGACAAATCAGTCCTTGGAAAGAATACAAGGTGACCACTTTAGGCATCACCAAATGTGGGGAAAATAATTGTAAAAATTTGGAAAGTTGCTAAGTTGACATTTTGTTCAGTGCCTGCCTTACCATTCCCAAAAAGTTTAATGTGTTTTATAGTTGTTTGATTAATTCTTTGAGATAATTGTCAATTCATATGCAATTATAAAAAGTAATACAAAAAGGTCCAGTGTATACTTGACCTAACTGTAAAATCTTGAAAAATTGTAGTAAAATATCACAGCCAGGTATTGATATTAACACAGTAATGAAGAAGTCTCATCATCACAAGGAGCCCTTTTATAATCCACACCTTCTTCCTCCCTCCTCTACCTCCTACTGTGCCACCAATCCCTGGGATCTGTTGAACTGTTTTCCATCTCTACAACTTTGTCATTTCAAAAATGTTATATAGAGTTATAAAATATGTAAACAGAATAATCCTAATCTTTTTACCTTTTTTGCTCACCAAAATCCCATTGAGATTTACCCAGATTGTTTTATGTATCAACAGTTTGTTGATTTTTATTGCTGGATAGTATTCCATGGTAAGGATGTACCAAAGATTAACTTTTCACCCATCAAGGGACATCTGGGTTGTTTCCAGTTTCTGGTTGTTATGAGTAAAGCTGCTATGAACATTCATATACCGGTTTTTGAGGGAACATACCTTTATTTCTTTGTAATAAATGTTTGGGACAGCAGTCTCTGGGAAGTATACTATTTACACGTTTAGTTTTATGAGAACTTGTTATACTCCTTTCCATTTTTCATTCCCACCAGCAATGTCCGAACAATCCACTTTCTCTTCATCTTCACTAGCATTTGATGTAGTTACTAATTTTTATTTTAGCCACTCCAATAGATGTGTAGTGATAACACATTGTGGTTTTGATTTGCATCTCCCTAAGGCTAAAGATGTTGAACGTCTTTTCAGGTGCTTTGCTTTCTATCTACGTATTCTTTGGGAGAAATGTCTATTACACATATTTTGCCTATTTTTCTGACTAGCTCTTTTTTTTTAACTGTTGAGTTTAAAATTTCTTTATATATTCTGAATATTACTCCTTTGGTGAATATATGGCTTGCAAATATTTTCTCCCAGTCTATAATTTGGCTTTATATCCTTCTCAGAGTCTTTGCAGAGCAAAGTTTTTAATTTTGATGAGATCTAATTTATCAGTTTTTCCTTTAAGTACATCATGCTTTAAAGTCAAGCTAAAAAACTCTTTCTTAGTCTTAATCTAATCCTTTATGTCCTAAGTCCCAGAGATCATCTCCCATTATTTTTCTAAAGTTCCATGCTTTCACATTTCCATTTAAGATCATGATGCATTTTGAGTCAACTTTTGTATGAGGTATAAGGTTTAGGTTAATATTTATTTATTTATTTTTCCTTATGTATTGTTGTTAATTTATTGTTGCTAATTAATTTCCTTAATATTGTTCCGATTGTTGAAAAGGCTCTGTTTAGTCCATTGATTTGCTTTTGCGCTTCTGTAAAAAATTAGTTGGACATTTACTTCTGGGTGCCCTATTCTATGCCATTGATCTATTCATTGAACCCTCTGCCAAGACTATAGATTCTTGATTCCTTCTGTTATACAGGGTGTCCATAAAGTTTATGTGCATTTTAAAATTGTTATCTAAAATAGACATTCCAATAGATGTGTAGTGATAATTCACTGTGGTTTTCATTTGCATTTTCCTAAGGCTAATGATGTTGAACATCTTTTCATGTGCTTTATTTTCTATCTACATATTCTTTGGGGTGAAATGTCTACTTCACATATATTGCCAGTTGTCTAAAATAGACAACTATTTTAAATTACACAATTTCATATGAAATTTATGGACACACTCTATAACAAATCAGTAGAATGAGTCCTCTTAACTTTATTCTCTTTTGAAGAGACTTTTTAACTATAATGTGATAGGGCCTGTGCCTTCCAAATAAATGTTAGAATAAGCTTGTCTACCTCTAAAAACAAACAAAAAACTTTTGAGGATTTTGACAGGAATTGCATTAAATCTATGGACCAGTTTGGGGGGAATAAACATTGCTGTACTGAGTCCTCCAATCAATGAGCACATCATGTTCTCCATTTATTTAGATGTTCTTTATTTCTTAAATCAGCATTTTGTAATTTTCTGCATATAGATCATGTACATTTTTCTTAAGCTTATACCTATAAAAGTAGTAAAGTATTTTACTTTCTTTGCAGTGATTATAAATGGAAATATATTTTAAATTTTGATTTCCATCAAAAATTAGTATATAAAATCCCTTTGTTAGTATATAGAAATACTAATTTTTTTTTTATGTCCTTGTGTCCTAAGAACTTGATTTCACCTACTAATTCTAGGAATTGTTTATAGGTTCTTTGAGAATTCTGAAATAGAGAATCGTATTACCTGCAAATAGTTTTATTTCTTCCTTTACAATCTACATGTTTTATTTTCTTGTCTTATTTCAGTTTGCCAGGATATCCTTCCCTTAATCCTACTTTAGAGAAATATTTAGCTGATGTGCCAAGTTTTGTTCTTTTATCATATCTTGTCTGTTTGAGAAACTTCAAACAGGATAGTTCTCTTAATAAAAAGTGTGTGGGGGGGCAGTGTTTTTAATTTTAATTGTTCTTCATCTCAGAATGTCTTTACTTCCCTTTCACCTTGACTTAAATGTTAGTTTCAATGGGTATAGAATTCATGGTTGACAGTTATTTTAACACTTGAAAAATATTATGCCACTTCCAACTGGACTCTAAGAAATCAAATAATGCTGTCATTTGATTTTGTGTCCCTCTTTGGGTAACATTCCATTCCTCTCTATTCTCATGTCTTTTTCTTTATCTTTAGGTTTCAAAAGTTTAATTTTAATGTGTCTTGTTATATGTTTCTTTGGATTTATCTTATTTGGAGTTTATTCATCTTGGATCTGCAGTTTTTATCTTTCAACAATTTTGAAAGGCTTCAGGCATTATTTGAACATTCTTTCAGTGCCACCTTTTTTTCTGTTTTCCTTCAAAGATACCAATGACAAATATTGGATCTTTATTTTTTTTTAACTAAGTCATAACTTTGTACATTGGTGGATTTGTGGAGTTTCAAGGTACTGCTTCGATACACAATGTGAAATACTTACATTGAACTAAGTAACACATCCATCACAATTATACTCATTTCTTAATAGTCCTGAAATGTACCTTAGCATCATGCACATTAGGTGAGGTCCCCCCAAATACCCTCCCTCTTCTCATATCCCTCCTCCCCTCCCCTTTCTTTCCTCTTCCCTCCTACTTTCTGGCCTATAGTTATGTTTTGCCATTCATATGAGTGTGTAGGTGATTATATATTGATTTCACAGTAGTATTGAGTACATTGGATACCTTTTCCCCCCATTCTTGATATACTTTACTAAGAAGAATATGTTCCAGCTCCATCCAGGTAAATATAAAATATGTGAAGTCTCCATCTTTTTATGGCTGCATAGTATTCCATGGTGTACATATACCACAATTTGTTAATCCATTTATGGCTCAATGGGCACTTGGGTTGTTTTCATGTGTTGGCTATTATGAATTGGGCTGCAGTAAACATTCTGGTAAAAATGTCTTTGTTGTAAAATAATTTTTGATCGTCTGTGTATATACCTAGCAGAGAAATTGCAGGATCGAACGGTAGGTCTACTTTTAGTTCCTTGAGTGTTCTCCAAACTTCTTTCCAAAAAGGTCATATTAGCTTGCATTCCCACCAGCAGTGTAGAAGCGTTCCCTTCTCTCCACATCCATGCCAACATCTGTAGTTTTGGGATTTTGTGATGTGGGCTAATCTTACTGGAGTTAGATGATATCTCAAGATGGTTTTGATTTGCATTTCTCTGATGATTAAAGATGTCCCACAGGGGTTCCTGAGGCTTTATTTATTTATTTTCAGTCTATTTTCTCTGTGTTGTTCAGATTTGATAAATCTTAGTGATTTGTCCTTAAGTTCAATAATTTTATCCTGTTATTTCTACTGTAACTTTGAAAATGTCCAGAAAAAAAAGTTTTAATTTTTTATGGGTTTAGTAGCAGGGTGGGGGTCTATAGCTTTTTTTCTTTAATAATGTTTTTATCCATGTTTTTATTTGTTTTAAGAGAATTTGTAGTTGCTTATTGAGTCATTTTCATGATTGTTGCTCCAAAGTTCTTGTCAGATAATTCCAGTATCTGATTCATGTTGGTGTCAACGTTGGCATTAGTTCGTTAATTTTTTACATTCAAGTTGTGATTTCCCGGCTCTTGGTATGATAGAAGATCATCTATTATATTCTAGACATTTTACTATTAGAAAACTCTAGGTCATATTTAAAATTTAAATTTTATACCTAATTTTATTTAGGTTTATCACGCAAGTCCTGTTTCACTTACAAAAAATATTTTTTTATGTAGTCTTGGCACCAATGACAATAAGACTTTCAGAGTCTTTGCATTGATATTTTAATTTGCTTGGTTTATCTGATGCCACTGAAGTTCTTACTGGTCTCTGGTCATTTGCTTAAATAGATAAAAAGAATGTTCACAGACCAGATTACCCTACTTGAGGAAGGAAGACTCCAGCCAATAGGTATAAAATAATACTACCCACAGAACCCATGATTTTGTTGCTCTGGAATCCTTGATGATGCCCTCAGCTGTGTGTTATTTCTAGATTCGAGTGGGAAGTCACTACCCCAGCAGGAAAGGAGAGCATTATCTAGAGAACTGAGGCTGCTTGTTGAGGTGTGACTTCCCTTACATTGCCTCCTTTTTTATTGTTTTAACCTACACAAAACTCTCCTATGGAGAGATTGTGGAGGGAGGGGGAGAAGAGAGATCAGATTGTGGAGGTAGGGGGAGAAGAGAGATCGTCCAAATAGGATGTGGAGAGAAGGGAGGAGTTTTTGCTACTCTCTTGTACCCTTCACATTTTACTACCAAAGTCTTTCACTAGAGTTGAGTTTTAACATGAGAAGTATACAAATCAATAACATTCAGCATAACTTAAGTTCTAGAAAAAATATTAAGGTTTAGGGCAGCACCTGTGGGTCAAAGGAGTAGGGCTTCAGCCCCATATGCCTGAGGTAGTGGGTTCAAACCCAGCCCTGGCCAAAAACTGCAAAAAAAAAAAAAAAAAAAAAAAAAAATATATATATATATATATATATATATATGTTTGTGTGTGTGTGTGTGTGTGTGTGTGTGTGTGTTTATTCTTTATATTGTAAAACGATTTTGAAACAGAAGAAACATTTCTTTCTATATATTATCAAAGAAAAGATCCAATACAAATTTTTACAAAAGAAATATTTTAAAGTTAACTATAGTATTTAATTTTAATTTAAAACTGATAAATACTACCAGAAAGTCAGGTTTACTAACATACAAGTCTTGTTTGTTTCAAACTATTTGTGGACAAATTATTTTGAGCATTATTAAAAGTAATTTATTAATATTAGATAAATATTCAAGTTTTTAAAAACCAGATTGTAGTAGAGTTGAGTTAGGCTAAATAAGTTTTCTCAGGCTTCTCACCTACTAAGCAGATGAGCTCTGATTATATACCCATATTAGTCACTGTGTTGGGGCTTTGAGGAAGTCAGAGATGAATGAGATTATAGTCTCTTTACAGTTCAGGGCCAGTGTTTCTAGTTGTATCACCTGCCCCTTCTGACAACATTTGCACCTAAGGCAACCACACTCATCACACACTGGTTTCCAGTTTTTCCACCCTTTCACAGGTATAGGTTTTGGTTCAGGCTGATCTGTCTCTATAGAATACCTTTCCTTCCCATGTCTGCCTAGCAAAATCCTTTATGCAATTCAAATATCACTGCTTCTGGGAATATTTCTCAACCTCCTTAAGCAGATTTAATAACTACCCTAGAATTTTTCATGTCCTTTATGTTAGCAAGTGTGTGGTGGTTAATTTTAGGTGTCAACTTGACTGTATTGAGGGATACCCTAACAGTTGGTAAAGTGATATTTTTGGTTATGTCTATGAGGGTGTTTCCAGATGACACTGGTACTTAAATCAGTGAACTGAATAAAGAAGATCCACTCTCACCCAGTATGGGTAGTCACTACTCAATGCAAAGAGGACCTGGATAGAACAAAAAGACAGAAGAAATGTAAATTTGTACTCTGTCTTTTGTGGAGCTGAGGCTGTCATCTTCTACCCTTGGATATCATGGCTTAGATTCTCCAGACTTTAGGCTCCAAGCCTTTCCTAGCAACTACCCAAGTCATTAGGCCCTCAGACTTGGACCGAGCCATGCTAATGGCTTCTCTGGTTTTCCAGCTTGCAGATGGTAGGACTTCTCAGCTTCCACGATTATAAGATCCAATTGTCCTAATAAAACTCTGATCTCTCTTCTCCCCCCTCCCTCCACAATCTCTCCATATATATGAAGCCTGTCTAGAAAGCATTCAGCCATATAATATGAAAAAAAAAACAACCCAGAAACATACATAGGTGGATACTTTCTGCACAGTCCCCACATTATTCTATTGCTTCTGTTTCTCTGAATAACCCAAATGCATAGAAGTAATTAATAGGATAGTATTAATCTATCCCTGCTAATTAAGGAGTAGCTTAAATTGAAAGATTGACTTATTCTTTTTTCTGTCTTTAGTATCTGGTACAGGGCTGACAAATGGTAAGCTCTTGACATATTTTATTTATTCATTTATTCAGCAATAAATGATTTTCAGC
Organism: Loris lydekkerianus; assembly: GCA_963574355.1. NCBI lineage: Eukaryota > Metazoa > Chordata > Mammalia > Primates > Lorisidae > Loris > Loris lydekkerianus. Next base: position 13,747 of record CAUYPK010136605.1, on the reverse strand, counting down.
ACCAGCAAGTTTGTTTGCATCGCATGAACACAACAAAACTCTACATGGTGCTATTTATATAAACTACAATGTGCTTCAGTGCTATTATACAGCCACACAGTGAGATTCATTTATTGAGCACCTACAGCATGCTAGATACTATCTAGGAATGTCTTAAATGTATGAGTTGGTCATTGTTTCATCTCTGGGCATCAAAAGGAACAGTCCTTTCTAATTATGTAATATTCTGAGCAGGCAGTGCCTCCTTGGCAATAATCTGAATAAAGTGTTAAAAGTTTTTTTCTGGCTTTAAATTGTATTAACTCAGTGTGACAATATCATTTTATGCTGATAAGATATTTTCATCAAGTAAAAATGGCAATGGATTATACTTCCTAGAATTAAAAATAAGATTAATGACTTCATTCCTATAGCCACTACATGTAGATTTCATCTTATTTTATATGTAAGTCACTCGCCTTTTTTGTAGAAACCTAATGAATAATCTGATAAAACATAAATAAACATGGCTGATCAAAACTAACAGAATGCATTGTCTATTCTTCTAGTGAGTATTATAGAAACAAGCCAATTACATTTCAAGCACATTGCCATTCATTATTTTGAATATAAAATTAAAACTAATTATTGGTTTCAAAACAGAACTACAAGCAATTCCAAATACACATTTATTTCTCTACATCTATGCATGATTTGTGTTCTTAAAAATTATCCTTTGCACTAAGTAATATACATATACAAACTCTCCCATGGTTCTGTTTCAAGATTAGTAATTAGTTTCCAATCCAAACAGAGTGCCTTAGAGACTCTCCTTTTGATTTAATTTTATTAATTTCATTTTCTTCAACAGCAGCACATTTGAAAGAAAAAGGCATCCGTTCACCATTTCTGGGAGGTGGGAGATGGGTGTCCTTCCAGTTAATGGGCACAAAGTTAGGGTGTATGGCACACCTCTTGGGGACAGGACACAATTATAAGAGGGACTCTACCCAACAAATGCAAAAATTGTAACCTAATTTTTTGTACTCTCAAATTAACCTAAAACAATAGGAAAAATACTCAGTTCTCCCAGGCATAGAATAGGAAACAGTCTCAAATTGTAATGACAGAAAGGAAAATAACTCTTTAACTTGTGTCTTTGCATCCTATTCAGACATACACTTACACTTTGTGGGACCTGAATTTTATACAATTTGAGGTACCTTCTTTAAGAAAAATAATAAAAAATCAGGCATAAACATGAATATTTAGGATAAGAAAACTAAATCACAACAAAATACAACTTTTAAAAGCTGATACATACTATAAGCAACAACAAAAATACCACCAACAAAGCAAAAGGCTCAAAATTATAATGTCCCAACAATTTTTTTGGTCACTTTGTCTTATGAAAGTGACTCTGATGTTTTCTTCAGAGAGAATAGAAATATAATTCCCAGTAAGAATAGAAATAAAATTCTCAGTATATTTTCAAGGTTGATCAAAGTTTGTCTTTTAAATTATTGATAGGCCGCATGGGCATGTGACCTCCCACTCATACTCACTTTTTATAGGGGGGCTACAGGTTTGTGTCTTATGAAGAAATTCTGATCAACTGAATTTCCTAAAATTTCTATCAAAAAAGAAGAGTCTTGGGTGGGTACAGGAGCTCACACCTATAATCCTAGCACTCTGGGAGGTAAAGAGGGCAAATTGCTTGAGGCCAGGAGTTCAAGACTAGCTGGAGTAAGAGCAAGACACTCTCCCATTCCACCCCTGTTACTACAAAAATAGAAAAAAATAAATTAGCATGATAATGGTATGCACCTGTAGTCCTAGTTACTCGGAAGAGTTAGGCAGAAGGATAACTTGAGCCCAGGTATTTGAGGTTACAGTAAGCTATGATGATGTTACTACACTCTTCCCAGGGCCATGAAGTGAGTGTTTTTTTGTTTGTTTGTTTGTTTTGAAACAGAGTCTTATGTATTTATGCTACATTACTGCATGTATTTTTATTAGGACACACAGTGTCCATTCATAATTTTCCACATATACTCACTGGTAGAATTTTCCATAGGTCAACTTCTAACTCTAGCTGCTTCAAATCTTGCTTCTTCTACCTATCCATGTACTCTTGGTGCTGTGGAACACATTATATTATCCCCATAAAACTATGAATCCCACACGATGTCTGGTGAGGAGCATTGCTGGAAGTAACCCCTCTTCTCTATGCACAGATGTGATTATGCCTTACATGAGTGTTTCCCACCACAGGCAAACTAAGTGTACCACGAACTTAACTTTCCCCCATCTGGATCCCCAAAGTGCCAGGAAAGGGAAGTAAGGCTTGAAGAATAGTCAGAGCGGAAAGGGATAGTAGTCTTACCTACAGTAATCTCCCTATTGTCTGACACCCCAGGGATTGGTAGATTCTGGATAAATGTAGTTTCCAGTTGCTTGACAGTTACTATGAAAAATAGGCCTAACTAATTCTATCTTCCATACTGTACCATACCATCCCATAAACTGTGTAGTGACTTGATGTTAATATTGAAATATCCTAATTAAAAGCAAATTAAGACAAATAAAGACAAACTTTCCTTAGTCTAACACAGTTTTACTGTATTATAAAACAGTTTTGTAAATGCAACTTTAGTTAAAGGGAAGTCAATGAACTTTTCACTTCACTGCCATATTTCTTTAAACTTTAGGTAACACACATACACACCTAAAACTGTTGCAGAAAACAAATAGAAGCCACAGGATTGATGCGTTGAAGCATTGGCTTATTGACGGCATGGCTAACCAAACTTAAACTCTTGATTTTTTTTTGTTGTTGTTGTTGTAGTTGTTGTTGGCTGGTTTGCATGCTGGTTGCTTGAGAGTGACAGTTGCTTGATTTCTGAATAATGGGGAGTTTTCTATAAATGTAGTTAAAATACCACAAAATTTTACAGAAACGTGACTATATGAACACAGCGAGAGGACCCCTCAATGTCTGTGTAAATACAGTGCTGTGAACTTTAGCTTCAGAGTAAAACTCCTGTTTTCATGGCTTACTCATGGAAAATACAGCCCTTGTGGAAATTCTGACAAATAGCTCCTGCGTAAGTGTTTTTGAAGTCCTTCATTTATATTTTTTTTATTTTCTTTTTTTTTTTGAATTTATTTATTTTTTTATTGTGGAGAAGGCGGGGAAAGAGGTGAGTGACAGGGTCGGGCCAGTGGCATGGTACCACATTGGCTGTATCTAGGTAGAGGCAGTTTCAGGCTGGGCCGTGCTGAGTCGTTGCTACGCGGAAGTAGCTCGATGGATCTGCTTCTAGTCAGGCTCTGGAAATTGCACTAGGCCTCAATCAAGGCCCTTTTTGTTTTTGTTGTTGTTGTATATGCATCCTGTTGCCCTCTGCACACTATCTGCCTAATTGTACCAATGGAGTAACCATTCATGTTTCCTTTTCAAATTAACAAAAACATCTATGACTGAGTATGCAATAATACTAATGTCCTGGCACAGGGGAAAAACACTCCCCACCCTGATATAAGTGGTGTTTTCTTGTCCTAGGTAGAGTGGCAGCTGGCTGGTGGCCCCATCTCATATAGCCAGAGTCAAAGAAACCCCCTATTTATGACTGCTTGGCTTTTGGTCTGTGCCCATGCCTGCTTCATACCTTGGACATGGAAAAAAACAAAAAACAAAAAGAAAAAAGGAAGGTCAGGGGACAGGCGCAGTGTTGTCCACCAATAATCCCAGAACTTCAGGAGGCAAAGGCAAGAAGATTACTTGAGTCCAGGAGTTTGAGACCAGCCTGGGCAACATGATGAGACACTGTTTGTTAAAATAAAAGTGCCTGGGTCTGTAGTCGCAGCTCCTCTAGAAACAAAGGCAGGAGGATAGTTTGAGCCTAAGAATTCAAGGCTGCAATTAACTGTAATTTTGCCAAGGCACTCCAGCCTGAGTGACAGAGCAAGACCTGTAGACCTTATCTCTAAAAAATAAAAATAGAAAGACTCCAGTAAAGCCCTACTGATTCTCTCTCCTATATTAAAGAAAACATCAGCCCCAAATCAAGGCTGCCCAAAAGAGCAGTCATTAGGGCCCCCAGTTAAGATACTAAGTCTCTCCATCCACTCCTGACTACCATCATTTTTTTGATATTATCATAACTCTGTAGTCACAGATCCTAAAATTCTCATAGAAATAAGCAATTTTGCATCCACTAAAGTACAGAAAACAAATTTTAAGAAAGAAAGCAGTATGCATAGATATGTTTGTATGTTGGGTCATTTTTGGACTAAAAATTCGGTGACAATATTCCATTAGCTAGCTCTGTCCCCAGGGGCTGAAGGATACTTACTTGACCGTTTTTTAATGCTCTCTTTATGAGTATACTTTCATTGTTTCTCTCAAGAGAATTAAAAAGAAAACTAATAAAAACTTTATTATATAGCACTTAGCTCTAACTAGAGATTTAGTGTTAGTGCTTCATAAGTTTAAATGATTGTTTGAAGCATTTTCTTCTGATGGTAATGGTGATGTTGTGACTAGTGCAGTTCTTTTGGACTCATTTGAATTTCTTGCAATCCTCAAGAACCAGGAACTTCTACAAGTTATAAATATGCCTAAAGAAGATGATCAAAATTCACTTGCTGTGTTTTTTAAAATTGGAACCAAAAGAAGTTCTATTAATCTCCAGAGGTTGATTGTTAAAGTATTAGCATTTTATATACAAAATTGTCATAAGAACTCTAGAACTTTAAAATGTGTATGTGGATATACTGCACATTCAATGTCAACATTACAGTTGGTCTTATGAAAGGCCTAGGAACCCAACAATGCACCATTGAAAAGTTTAATCTATGGTTGTATGTTGCTTAATGACAGGGATAAGTTCTGAGCATCATTAAGTGATTTTATCATTGTGTAAACCTCATAGCGTGTGTTTACACGAGCCTGTGTGGTATAGACATAGGCCGATAGTATAGCCTATTGCTCTTAGACTACAAGTGTGTGCAGCATATTACTGTACTGTAGACAATTATAGCACAGTGGTAAGTATTTGTGTATATAAACATAAAAAAAGGAAGGTAAAGTGCTACAATGCCATGACTACAATGTCCCCAGGTGATAAGTATTGTTCAGCTCCATTATTATTGTACAGGATCACCACTGTATGTGCCATCCATCACCGACTGAAACATTGCTATGTGCTGCATGATTGTATTGAAATACATTTACTAGTCACAAAGCAAACATAAATACAGAATGTTTGAAGAGTGTGTTTTCCTCCTTCTATCCCAGGCCTGCTGGCAGAACTTTCCGGTGCTCTTTCTGTCTCCTCTCCCAGAGAAGGTCTGAGGATCTCTCAGCAACTGCTGTGCTATTGAGATGGGGTGGGGGGATCATCTAATCGCTTCCCACTTCTCTAACTTCTCTAGTGTGTTGAGCATTGATGAGCAATAGGATCAAAACAATCGCTGATGTGATTTATTGTTTTCCTGTAGCAAAAGCTAGCTTTGACCTGCATTCAGGTCAAAATAAGACTATCCAGGTGGAAAAGTCTTTACAGACGATTTTGAAAAATCCATATTGGTGGAGCATATTATCCTCGATGGATAATTCCCTGGTAATTAGTTCTCAAAAAAAGTTTTACCTCTCTTGGGCCATTGATATTTCATGTTAGATTCTCAATGACTTTGTAAATAGTTGAGTGTTTTGATCCTATGGGAAACAGCAGTTCCTCGTTTTCCATCCTAACTGTCATAATCCTCAGTACAAAAAAGAAGGAGCGGCCTCCTTGCCTTTCCTTTCTCATGACAATGAGGGCCCCATTTACTGCCTATGCAGGACCAGGATATATCTTGGTCTATAAGCCTGTACCTTGCTCTTACTCTGTAATCCTATCTTTCTCAACTAACTTTGTTTCATGCTTGCCTTACTTCGGGGCACCTGATCATTTTTCAACCTAGAACACTCCAAGAAGCAAGGGTCCCGGCAGCTGCCTTGAAACACAACATTTTAGATTTCCAAGAAGCAGCTGCTACCCCTCTAAGTGGTATATAGTTAATAAACCTTCCTTTTCTTGCTGAAAGAAAGGAGGAGGATTGAGGGAAACACAAGAGGGAATGTGGGATCACATTCTATATACCTGCATGGTGATATCCATTGGGCACAGCAGACCCGATGTGTTCAGATCATTATCATGTGCACCCCTCAGCCCACCTTCCCCCATGTGCACCCCTCAGCCCACCTTCTTTTTTGCATTCTATAATTGAGTAAAGGGCACTCTCTTATATGCAGTCATCCAGCTCCCCGGGACAGAAAACTTCTTCAGTCCCTCATTCTTCCTTAGCTCCTGTTACCAACCCGTGGCCACATCATATCAACTTTACCTCTTTAATATTTGTCAGTAATACTCTTCTCCCCACCCCCTTTGCCTTCTCTTAGCATTTTCAACTCTGACTCTTGATGGCCAGAGACAAGCCCGGCGGTCAAGGAGAGATGGGACCTCACTAGTCCTGGGACTGAAGGGACATGGGTGTGTGTTAAGCAAGGCTTGCCTAAGCAATGGAAGCTGAAGAGCCTAGAGTAAACGCTAAGAACCAGATTTTGTAGAGAGGATCCGGAAGTGTCAAATTCAAAGTCCTGTGCTTTTGGCCATGGAGGGATAGACTATGGGGCAGTTACTGGGTAATTCTCAGTATTTGAAGCTTGGCAAGATGTGATGGCTAGATGGGACAGGAGTAGACAGACACTGGAATTATAATAAGCTCCTAAGTCAAGGCTCAGTAGTACCAATTACAAATTTGAATTATTTCATTAAGCCTTCTCCATCATCTCCCCATGAAATTCTAAGCTTTGTGAGGGCAGAGATCCTTCTGGTTTGTTTGCTATTGTATCCTCAGTACCTCTCAGTATTTCATATGCGACTGATACTGTGTCTACTGAATAGTCACATGAATTGGGCTTTATTGCTAAAAGTCTAATCACATCACTTCAATGCTTAGAATTTTTCAGTAACGTCTCAGAGACTTTAGGATCAAATAAACCTGGAATCCTTGGGTTAGTATCAAAACAAACAAACAAAAAAAGTCATCTATTTAGGTAAAATTACCACATAGTAGCTAACATTTCCTCCTTCCTACTCCTGCAAGGAAGGAGTGTTGCAACCATAATTTACTATTTTCAGATATTCACATGTGTTCACATTTGTTTACTGCTTTCCTTGAAACCACGGTTCACCCAGAAATAGTCAGTTTCAAAATCATCCTCTCCAGAAAGCTTTCCTCAAGTTCATGCCTTGCTTGGTTAAGTGCCAGTGTTTCACATCATTGTATTTCAGTTTCTCTCTTTTCTCTTCCATGTCTGCTCAAGATACATGCTCCCTACAGATTGCAAACTTGCCAGCCTCCACAACAGAGCAGTGAAGTAAGACAGGAGAGAGAGAGACCAGACCACAAGGGAACACTATGAGAGGGACTGAAACCAGATATCCAAGCATAGCCCTGAGCCCCCTCGATAATTGATCTGAGGTATAATAAAAAATGAGGGAAATATACATATTATAAAAATATAAATATATATTTTTTCCTTTCAAGTGTCAGGGGAACCCTTTGCTAAGATTTCAACCATCACCACAAATCCTGTGAATTATGAATAGTTGAATTGGAGCCTCCTTGGTAGAGTTAGCTATTCGGATAGAGCCTGAAACCTCCATGCTGTTCTCTATGTGTCCCATCACACTCCTTTTCGTGTGGGCTTGGATTCCCGAATGACTGATGAGTCACTGGAAAACACCTCTCCACATCAGCTGCTTTGTCTTCCTATCATTCCACATCTGGGCTAAACAAAACTTTAGCATGTCTGCAGCAAGGTAAGAAACAGTGAGTCAGCACGTGACCAAAGCTCTGGATAGGATTGCCAGCCTCAGGCTATCTTCCTGGTACTTTCTGGACTCCCAGTTTTATACTGAAAAATGCCAGTTCATTCTCAATCACTATGATGGACCAAATATTTGTAAATATGCACTGAAAACCTCTGATAATGAGGCACACACTGAAAGAGATCTCACCAAAGTGTCGCACATCACCATCACCATCTTCCTTGGGCTCCTCTCTCTGGGCTTTATCCTCCTCCCTGGGGATCTCCTGCTGAATCTCTGAGGAGCAACTGGGATCCATGTCAGCCTGTGCTCAGCAAGAAAGAGAGATACCGTGACTGGGAGGTTGAAAGCTGAACTGACCTCTGAAAACTAAAGGTCAACAGAACTTTGTCTGTTGGGCATAACTGCTGCTGATGTTGAAAAACAGACACCCCAGATAACCCTGTTATTCTATTGCTAGCTGCCCTGTAGAATGAGAAAACAAACATCACGGGCACAAAAAAGAAAAAGCACACTCTTGGATAGAACAGTTACAGAATTTTAAAAAAGCAGATTTTAGCAAGCGAGTAATGGGCAATGCTTAGACCAAAAGAGGGGCCAATTTCTTAGCATAGTTAGTTCTCCTTGGGTTTATTGCTGTTTCTTTTCTTTTATTTCTTTCCTCCTTTTTTCCATTTTGACACGGAGTCTTGTTCTGTATAAAATGCAATGGTGTCCTCACAGCTTAATGCAGCTTCAAACTTCTGGGCTTACATAATCCTCCTGGCTCGGTCTCCCAAATAGCTGGGATTACAAGTGCACATCACCATGCCTGGCTGATTTTTCTACTTTTTTGTAGAGACAAAACAAACAATCCTGACCTCAAACACCCCTCCAGCCTCGGCCTCCTAAAGTGCTAGCATTACAGGTGTAAGCATCGACCAGCCTTTCGCTGCTTATTTTCTATACCATGCCAGCCACCCTCTTAGGCATGTCGTCTTATTATTTCTTCTGGTTTTTACAAAATCTCATATTATAGGGAAGGAAACCAGAATCATTGTTCTTAAGAGTTCTGCAAGATACTCTTGACTTTAAGTTGGACCTACAGGTCACTTACGTCCAGTATTCTTTGCAGGCTCAGAGATACTCCAGAAGATGACATGATCCCCTGGTCATATAAGTAAGGGCTCCCATTTGTCGTGCACCTACTATGTCAAATATTTTCTCAGCTGATTCTCACAATGCTCTAAGACTAAGTATCATCATTTTTTATTTCACTAATGAGATGCCAGAGGCTGAGGAAGAATAAAAGAGTTGTCAAAAGTCACATAACCAGGAATGCATGTTGCTTCATAAGGTGACAATTCTCATCTTCTATTTGAATGATAAAAAAGTATCAAGTTTTGCTTAAATTGCTCTTGATGTATTATAGAGGACAAATTTTAATGGGTAGCAAAAGTGGAGGTAGAAAAGACAAGTTGGAAGTCTTACATTAAATAAAAAAAGAAGTCTATACATCAGTTCAGGAAGAGATGCTAAATAACAAAACAAGTACATTTGTTTAAGATGGTGATGTGCAGTGTGATACAGATGGGAGGTAAAACTCATGAGGCTAAGATGATTTATTGACCCTGGGAAGAGGGCACAGCTGAGAGTCTAGTGTGATTTGGGTAAGTGGTGGATGATTGTGGAGGATAAAGCAACCCCATCTTGGGTGTTTATCTGCCATGTTGACTTCTGATTAACCCCTGTTTTGAGATTGCCTCTAGGATTTATCTACTATTACTATAAATCTTATCCTTAGATTAAAAAAAAAAAAAACTAGACCACCAATTCTGCTCTTAGGAAGAGTCACATAGCATTTTTCCCCTTCCCCTAGAGGTCAACTTCAATTGTCCTACACTTTTCTTGCCTATGGTACATATGCCGTGGGTCTGGAGGGTAATGGTACAGGGATCCACCATCTTTTTTCATTATGGCCCAGAAAATTCAAGACATAGCTTCTGTTCTTTTCTTTTCTTTTTTTTTTTTTTTTTGAGACAGAGTCTCAAGCTGTCGCCCTGGGTAGAGTGCTGTGGCGTTACAGCTCGCAGCAACCTCCAACTATTAGGCTTATGTGATTCTCTTGCCTCAGCCTCCCAAGTAGCTGGGATTACAGGCACCTGCCACAATGCCCAGCAATTTTTTGTATTAATAGTTGTCATTATTGTTTGGTGGGCCAGGCTGGATTCGAATCCGCCAGCTGCAGTGCATGTGGATGATGCCTTAGCCGCTTAAACTATAGGCACTGGGCCACAGCTTCTGTTCTTAAGTCCCTACTAAATGTTTCTTTCTGAGAAACTGGAATATCAGCCTCTTTCTTCAGCCTTTCAGCTTTCTCAGCCCATGGGGACAGGTTTGCAAAGACCTGCTCAGTGCAATGATGGTGCCATTATCTGAGGATGGAAATACAAGAAGTGAAGCAGATATGGAGTGGGGAAGGGAGTTTAGTACTGGACGTGCTGCGTTGAAATATATCTGCAGAACATTCAAGTGAAGTTCAAGGTAGAGACTATGCCTATAGATGTATATTTGGAGGATGCAGATCATGAGAAATTTTGCTTTTTCTCAAAATGGGAGAAAGAAAGCTATGCTGGTTCATGGGCTGAAGGAAATGTTGAAGATCTAGAAAGGGGGATTAAGTGATGGAACAATGTCCTGGGAGAGAGAAGATAGGGACAAGAACTGAGTTAGTGTGTTAATTTTGACTAGAAGTGCTCCTTCTCCCAAGACAATGGATAGAGGAGAGAGGTGAGAATAGATGCCCATGTAGGTCTATAGCTGTGTGGCAGAAAGGGTCAAGAGTGGAGGATCTTTACATGACAAGGGCCTCACTTTCATCAGTGAAGTGCAAGGCCAAGTCTCCCATTGAAACTCTCCCATGATGAATATTATTGTAGGAAATAAATGCTGAAATATGGACTTCCATAAGTTATGTTAAAAAGCTTTAAGAACTTTTGTGCTGCAAATAATACTATCAAAAAGTGAAAAGATAATTCACAGAAAAGGAGAAAACATTTGCAAATTATATATCCAGTACGTAACATATCTGGAACATATTTTTTTAAACTCTTAAAATCCAAGATGTTGACTATGATCTGAATGGTCTGAATAGACATTTCTTCAGCAAAGATATTCAAATGGCCAATAAGCACATGGAAAGATTCTGAACATCTTTAGCTATTAGAAAAATGCACATTAATTCCACAATATGGTACCATTTCACACTCGCTAGGATAGATAAAATGAAAAAGATGGGTAATAATGAGTGTTGGAGAGGATGTGGAGAAAATGGAACACTCATAGGTTATTTGGGGAAATATAAAAATGCCACTTTAGACAATAGTTTCTTAAAAGGTTAAACATACAGCTTCCATAAGACCCAGAAATTCCACCCTTGGGTATATATACTCAAAAGAAATGAAAACATATGTTCTCGTATGAAAATTTTTAAAAATGTTCAGAGCATCATTATTCATAACATCAGAAAAATTGAAACAATTCAGATGTCTTTTAACAGGTGAATGGATAAGTAAAGTATGGTTTATTATTGTAAGGACTATTATTCAGCTATAAAACGGAATGAAGTACGGATGTAATGCTCCAATGTGGATGAACCTTGAAAACATGCAAAATAAAAGAACCTAGTCTCAAAAGATCACATATTGCATGGTTCCATTTATATGAAATGTCCAGAACAGGTAAACTTCCAGAGATACAAAGTAGATGAGTAGTTGCCTAAGTTGGATATGGGGGAGAGATAGGGAGTGACTGCATAGGTATGTCATTTGGGGCTGAGAAAAATGTTCTAAAATTTGGTGATGGGTGACTTTGAATATGTTAAAAAACCACTGAACTGTAAACTATTGTATGGTATGTAAATTATGTCATAATAAAACTGTTTTCAAAAAAAGAAGCTCCACAGGATTTTTAGGAAAGCGAAAACACTCTGTATAATTCTATAATGGTGGATAGATGTGATACATATCAGTACATATTTGTCTAGACTCATAGAATGTACAAGAATGAACCCAAAAGTTAAACTATGGAGTTTGCATAATCATGATGGGTCAGCGCAGATTTGTCAAGTGTAACAACACCAATCTGGGGGGATGTTAAGGTAGAGGCTTTGCATGTGGACAGGGGATAATAGAGAAATCTCGGTACCTTCCTCTCAATTTTGCTATGAATCTAAAACTGCTCTAAAAAATTATTCTTAAAAGAAGCAAATAGAAGCTTATAGTCCAAGGAAAGAATTATTGACAAGAGGCAAGAGGTGAATTTGCTAAAGACCAGATAAGAATAACAGCCATTTTATTGAGCACTTACATGCCAGGCAGTGTGCTAAGTGTTTTATTGACATTATCTCTTTTTATCCTCACCACAAATCCATACATTAGGTACTTTCCCCTCATTTTATAGAAAATACAATTAAGACTCAGAAAACATAAAGAACTTGTCCCAGATCAATAGGAAGAGACAGAGACAAAATGCAGACCTAGATCTGTGTCAGGCTGCTCCTTAATACCTGCACCCTGTGGTTTCCATAAATCTCCTTTGCAAGCCATGGCTCAGAGTAGTATATGCATTTAGTATAGGCTGTAAGGACACACCTGGTTAATTTTGTTTAATCCAGAATTTCTCAAATTTATGTGATTCAAGCATACACATTTTTTTGGACACAATACATGTAAATATAATATCTCAAAGAATGCAGACTTTGTGAATGTGTGATATAAAAAATACTATTCTCCAAGTCACTCCCTCTTTATTGACAGATCAGCAACTACTTAATATTAGGCAACTCAGTAATTAATGTAACTGCAAACTTTCATAAGGAGTTTTATACAAGGTTGCATAAGGCCTTCATGCCCAATTTTATTCTCTATTTCCATGTTCATTACTAAACGGCAGATATTTTTTAAAAACTTGATAATAGTTATGATAACCAGTGGGCATTGATTTTTGTTTTATATTTTATGTCAGTCTGTATACTAAGTGCTTCACAGGCATTATACCACTTAACACACAGCCCTCTGAACTAGGTTTTATTGTTATGACAATGTTATAACAGGATGCTGAGGTACAGTGATATTAAGTAACTAAACTTAAGAAAACACAAGGTGGGCAGCGCCTGTGGCTCAGTATGGCGCCAGCCCCATATACCAAGGGTGGCGGGTTCAAGCCCGGACCTAGCCAAACTACAACAAAAAGTAGCCAGGTGCTGTGGCGGGTGCCTGTGGTCCTAGCTACTTGGGAGGCTGAGGCAAGAGGATTGCCTAAGCCCAAGAGCTGGAAGTTGTTATGAGCTGTGACACCATAGCACTCTACCGAGGGGTGACAAAATAAAACTCTGTCTCTAAAAAACAAAACAAAACAAAACAAACAAACAAAACAAACAAACAAACAAACAAAAACAGAAAAGAAAACATATGGTAAGTGGTGAAGCAGGAATTATAGACATTAAATCCAAGGGCTCCGACTCAGAGCCTATAGTTAGAGTCATTGCATCATTCCACCTGAATAACGTAGATTCACTGACAGCCTCATCCACAGCCAAAATTTGTCTTCTTCCATGACTTGGCTATTATGAATTGAGCTGCAATGAACAATCTGGTGCAAATATCTTTATTGGCAAATTGTGGTATACGTATACCATGGAATACTATGCAGCAGTAATAAAAAAAGGAGACTTTACCTCTTTTATGTTTACATGGATGGAACTGGAAAATATTCTTCTTAGTAAAGTATCTCAGGAATGTAAAAAAAAAATCCAATGTACTCAGTACTACTGTGAAACCAATTTATAATAACTCACACTTGCATATGAAAAATGAAACACAATTTTAGCCTAAGATGAAGGAGGG
>CAUYPK010136604.1:0-26253 GCA_963574355.1 Loris lydekkerianus | reverse complement strand
TTTTGCTTTAGGAGATTAAAAGTTGATGACCACCCTCTTCTGGCTTGAAAATTTTCAGCAGAAAGATCTGCAGTCATTCTAATATTCTTCCCTTTGTAGATAATTGATTTCTTGCGTCTGGCTGCTTTCAGAATTTTCTCCGTCATATTAACTTTAGTGAAGTTAATTATGATATGCCTGGGGGATGTCTTATTGGGGTTGAGTTGTGCTGGGGTTCGGAAACTGTCTGCTATCTGAATTTCAGACTCTCTTGGCATGTCTGGAAAGTTCTCCTTCATAATCTCTTGGAGAAGACACTCTGTGCCTTGTGAAGCTACTTTGTCGCTTTCGGGGATCCCTATAAGACGAATATTGGTTTTCTTTGAATTATCCCAGAGCTCTCTGAGAGCATGATCTGTTTTTGCCCTCTATTTCTCTTCCTCTTTGAGAGTTTGGTAGCGTTCGAAAGCTTTGTCTTCAATGTCAGAAATCCTTTCTTCTGCTTGCTCCATTCTGTTACTGAGGTATTATACTATGTTTCTCAGATCTTTGAGGGCTGCAACTTTTTGTCTCAATGTGTCAAAATCTTTGGTCATTTTGTCTTTGAATTCATTAAATTCTTTAGACATCTTTTGGGTTACTGCTTGGAATTCTAATTTGATCTTATTTGCTATCAAGATTCTGAATTCAATTTCTGACATCTTAGCTTTTTGTTTGTGCATGGGATCTTGTGCTGGATCTGCCCCATTATTCCTTGGGGGAGTTGATCTACTCTGATTATTCATATTGCCAGAGTTTGTCTGTTGATTTTGCCTCATGATTGTTTTTCACCATTGTCTCTGGCCGTCCTCAGAGTTGGGGAGGTGTCTCTCCAAGATCAGACCCCAGCAGGATCACTCTATTGTTGCTGGATCTTTGTAGGGAGTGACCATATGTAGTTCCTCTGGGGCTGTCCCAGCCGGGGAGTTCTGGTTGTGGAAGCAGCTCTGGAGTGTGACACACTTGGATCCAGGAACAGGGCGGGAGGTGGTGCACACAGTTCTGGGAGTGCCTGGAGCCCAGTGACTTTGTCACAGAGAGCCCAAGGCTCCAGCAGTCTCTGGCCAGAAGGGCTCTGCACAGAGGCAGAGAGGGCTCCGGAGGGCATGTGGCTACCAGAGTCCCTGGCCAGACGAGTGGGCCGGTGTGGAGGTAGGGAGGGTACAGGAGGGAGGACACAGGGTTGCGCGGCTCCCACAGTTCCTGGTCAGGGCATGTGGAGGCCCGGCGGGCACGGGTGGCGGGTCAGGGGTCGTGGCACAGCTCTTATAGAGGTCCGGGTGGTGCCAAGCCCAGGAGTTTGAGGTTGCTATGAGCTATGACACCACGGCACTCTACCCAGGGCAATAGCCCAAGGCTCCAGTGTGCCCAAACCGGTCTCACTCTGCCCCTAAGGATTAAGGCTGTAAGGCATCTCATTCCCCGCCTTTAGGCTGCTTAGTCACTAGGTTACTAGCTCCTGCCCAATACTTGCTCTGCGACCCTGAGGGTGGAGCTTGCCAGGGTAGTTCTCTCACAATGGCTCCCTGAGGCCCACAGCCGAACACCATTAGCTCCATCTGGCTCAGCGGCTCAGTCTGGGGCCCTAGACAATGCCCAGAGCTCTCTGCACTCCTGCTCAAGGTCTACCCAAAGGCAGCTCTACTGAGTGCCAAGTCCTAAAACACCAAAACAGTTCACAGGGAAGGCCTTTCTGGTTTGCAGTCTCACTGCTGCTTGTACTTACAGCTGCCAGCGGGATTAGGTCAATCAGACACACGCAACCACTTGCCAGTTTTCCACGTTTTTGTCCTCTTCTTGGGGTCCAGAAGTCCCTTGCTGACTCCCTGTATCCTCAAAAGGATTATAGGCAGATCCCACCAGCCAGAGATGCCTGGAGTCTTATCTCCCCAGACTCACTGTGCCTTGTTGCAGGGAGGCTGTTACTCAGCCACCATCTTGGAATGTCTTCAGAGCAGTCAGAGGAGTGAAATCCTACGGCATGTATGTGCTGGGTACTGTATGTAGTCAGTGCTCATCAATTTGTGGACTCCAGTGAAGGCAGTAACAATCTTTCTTTAGGTCTTGTAGCTCTAGAAAGATAATCTGGGCTAAGCCCTAACGTTGTCCAAGGTCAAATGTTCGGCTCCAAGGTTGGAGAACTTCCCAAAGCACCCTAGTTTGGTCTAGAGTAAGGCAACTAGCCCAGGGGAGGGCAGATGTCTCCTGATCTCCAGACAGCAGCTGCTCCACACTTGGATAATTTTAAATAGAAGTAAGCTCTAAGTCTAGTAGGTAATTCCACCTCAAACTCAACATGACTAAAACATAATCTCTCCACTTGCTCTGTATGTGCACTGATGAATACAATTTTGCATATAATTTCAGGAAGTTCATAAATCTCAAGAA
Organism: Loris lydekkerianus; assembly: GCA_963574355.1. Classification (NCBI taxonomy): domain Eukaryota; kingdom Metazoa; phylum Chordata; class Mammalia; order Primates; family Lorisidae; genus Loris; species Loris lydekkerianus. Next base: position 23,847 of record CAUYPK010136604.1, on the reverse strand, counting down.
GCATGATTCATCTTTGATGAAAATACAATTTCAAGCAGTGACAAAAAGGTGAATTCTGAAGCAATGCTGCAAGGAGACCTCTGACTCTCACTTCATTCTTTTCACATAGATGACCTTGCTATGAGGGTTTGTTTTATTTTATTTTCAGCAGTAGTATCAGAGACTACATTTTATGGTCTTCTAAAGAATTTTAGAACAATTAGAATTTTGGAACAATTACATAACTACCTAAACTGACATTAAAAGGTTTTTAAATGATGCTGCCACTATACAAACACAATACATACCACTATGTAAACATAATATGAAATAGTTTTGAGTAGTCACTTTTAACCAGAAAATGAAATTTGCATAGATCACATACATAAAAAATTCTTAGGTATACACTTTAGCTTATACCCTTTACAATAACAACATAAAGAAAAGAACAAAGATTTATGTGCACATTTACATAGTATACATTTTCACAGACTGTTATGAATGTCTAAATTATAGACATTACCTATATAGAATTTAAGACAAAAATGTTAGTGGCTTGACCTGAACTCAATGGGTTTCACCTAACTAATGTCAGGTCAAAACTAAAAACAATTAACGACTTAACATCTGCTTAGATCAGTGATTTTCAACCAGTGTGCCGTAGCAAACTGCTGTACCATGAGAGGATTTTAGGTGTGTTATGAAAGAAGTTCAAAGCATAGTAAGTATATTCTTCATTTTTTACTCTCTCTTTTTTATTTTAGAGACAGAGTCTCACTCTTTTGCCCTTGGTAGAGTGCCATGGCTTTACAGCTCACAGCAAACTCCAGCTCTTGGGCTTAGGTGATTCTCTTGCCTCAGTCTCCCGAGTAGCTGGGACTTTAGGCACCTGCCACAATGCCCAGCTATTCTCTTCTTTTGATCAACATAATTTCAGTGTGCCATGGAAGTTTAACCTTAGGTTCAATTGTGCATGAGATAAAAATGGTTGAAAAACACTGATGGAATCATTCCATTCCTGGATGTGTTATTCCCACCTGGTTATTTTTCCTTGTCTAAATCATGGTTTTAAAGGACACATAAACTACTGATAGAAAAGGCTTCGCAGAAACATGTGGGTAGCCCTTATATTCAATATGATTTAATTTGTGGTTTAACCTTTGTGAAAATTAGCAGCTTGACAGTGGAGGGAAGAGCTGGGAAGGAGAAATCAAATGAGCACACCCCAGCGAGCAACTCTCCGTAGGTTCTTAGCCATGCCTGCTTCCTTCACATGGCCCCACAGAATACTAGTTCTAAGTAGGAGAAAGGAGTTGAACTGGTTCATGTAAATGAGCTGGTCTGTCTTCTGCAGAGGTTCTTTCCTAATTTTACTGTGGGTATACTGCCCTTACTTGAAGGTCTGCAAATTCTGTCGCTCAAGCTCTTTGTTTTCCAGTTTTTCTTGAACATGGTCTAGCTTTGTTTGCAGGTGATTATTTGTCTGGAGAGCTTGCTCCAGACTTAGAGCCAATTTCCTGTTGTCTTCTCTAGCTATATCTAGAGATTTTTGTAGAGGCTCCATCTGAAAAAGAGAATAATGTTGTTGATTCCACTGTAACAGATGCAAGAAGTTCATAAGACTATACAATCACTCCTTACACTGCATCATCAGTATCACTGAAACAATAATTAGTTGGGGTGCTTAGAATATACATGTGAGAACTTATTACAGAAATCTATCAAGAGAGTCTTAGAAGGCAATGGGAAGGGCATCTACCACTGTTCATCAGAGAGCTGTGGAAAACAGAGAGCGAGCTTAATTTATCCTAATTTTTAAAAGTTCAAAGTAAATTCTGCTTCCTGATCCTATGATCATCTGGTCTTACTCTCTAGCAAGATAAAAACTAACATCTCTTTCTTGTATATCATTTCAGAAAAAGCTTATTTATATGAAATATCTGTATATATTTTATACATATGCATATTGTATAGATAATATGAATTTATGTACATATACCTGTGAGCACACGTTTGTGTGTATCTCCTTATTAATAGCAGAATCACTCCATCTACTTATGAGATTACAAATTATTTTCTAAGCCTTTTAACTTCTGAAATCATTTGTGCATAATAAGTGTAAAGAGGATAGACCGATTAATACAAAGAAAATTACTGGTCAGTGACTCATCATAAGACTGCAGATCTATTTCCCATTTGCAAATATCATTCTCTAAAACTCACTGAAAAGGAAATTTACCTGATTGTTTCATTTTTCCAAAACAGCAAATATCCTAATAAAACCAATAGTATCCAACCTTATCATCTACAAAATCCTAGCCTCTACCTCACTACTGTGCTGGGCATCCACAACCAGCATTCTCGCCTGCCACTGGTCCACTTCAGCTTCCAGCTTCTGCACCCTCTGTTGGTTGAGAGCCCTAAAAATAGACAGCATAAAAAGAGTAGTAAGAGTGATAAAGAGAGCAAATCCATCTAGGAATGGAACTACCTGGGATTTACATAACACTCTTCTTCCAAGATGCTGAAATTGCATCATGCATAATGGGCAACAGATACTCAAAATATCTGAGATTTGGTAGATGATGATTAGTAGCCTCCACTTCAGGTTAAGAAAATAAGGCTCCTAGGAATTAAACAACTTCTCCCATCTATGATTCAATTTTGCTGAATACATTAGCTATCAATACATGTTACTGACTTATGGGCTGATAATTTTACACTATATATGAATACGTGTGTGTACATACAGGTGTATGTATATATATATTTTTATAAACTGTATAGTAAAAATAATTACCTCTACAAAGATAGGCTTGCTGTGAAATTTTTGTTTCTAAATGCAACAGCTACCTAGAATTTATGGTGAATGGTAAACAGTATTTTTAATACCATCCCCTTAACTTTTTTAAAATTCAAAGAAATATACTTTCATACTATGTTAAAAAAAAGATAATCACAATGAAGAAAATAAAATTCACATGCTCTGTAATAAAATAGAAACAACATATTCCACTCATACAATACATTTTAGAGGCCCCATTAAATTCGGACCATTTGATCTTTAACCCAAAATGAAAATTTATGCAATTTTTGAAACAGTGAATGAAGGGGTTCACCTATTTTTTTTTACTTGGGCTTTTTAAAATTATTTTTAGAGATGGAGACTCAGGTCTCAAACTCCAGGTCTCAAGCAATCTTCCCATGATTTGGCCTGCCAAATTATTACAGGTATGAGCTACCACACCAGCCAGAGTTTACTTACAAATATGGTTAGAAAGTTCTCAGAATCATTCACCTTAAACAATTATTAATCTTGAAATAGGATAGTAATAAATGGATAATTAATTGAAACTAAAGTAGGCACTTAGCTTCAATTATCTTAACAATTACTATTCTGTAGACCCAAGGGTAGAATTAGGTTTAAGAGGTGCAGAAAGCAGCAAGGGTAAAACAGTAGTATAGCTCTTCACTTTCTAGAATACATATTCCTTCACATCATGACAAAATAGGGAAATTCTGAATCTCTGGAAATCATGTTTATTTCTAATTCTAGATTTTTTTCTAACTTGCTAGTTCTTTAGAGACCATTTTACTAGTCTTTTGCAAAGCAAGCATTAGAAAGTGACTTAATTTACCAACTGGACACTGTTCCTTAGTACAGCACAGCAACATCAAGCACAGAAAACCCAGCACAGGTACCTTTCTTTCTTGAGGCCTGCAATCTCCGAATCCCTCCGCCCAAGCTCTACTTGTACTTTCTCCAGAGCACCTTGCATCTTACTATGAGAAGCCAGCACGTTCTCCAACATGATTGTAACTTTGCAGTTGTCTTCTTTAGCCTCTGCCAACTGTCGCTGAAAGTTTCCCACCTAACAGAAAAAGAAACAAGACAAAGATATTTGATCTTTTCTGCTTCTGTGTCCCATTACTTCTAAGAAAGAGCATAGAAAGTAGATATGGTAGAATGCTAGGAGAAATAATTAAAGTGTGTTTCTAAAGTTATTGTAGTGAAAAAAGTTATTGTCTTAGTGAAAAAGACTCCAGATCCTATGGAGAATTCTGCAGCTACACTATTGTTGTTCTACAAAGCACACACTACCAAGAGACAATAGGTCAACACATCTTGATTCCAGAGGTAGTCCCAGGCTGGCCTCTCCACTGTCTTCTGATGGGGTTGGACCAAAAGAAAACAAGTGAAACTCATCAGAATTATCTGAGGAAAAAAAGTGGAAGCTCCTGAGGAATGATGTAACTCACAGGCCTCCTTAGGGAGGCAAAGTCTAGCACTCTTTGTCAAAGAGAAGTTTGGGATGTGACCTCTGTTCCTATTAAAAACACACACTGTTAAAGAGAAAGCATCACAGGAATATGTTAATAAAACATGAGTTTGAAGGTTATTACCAAGGTCAGATGTTTTCAACAGAAAAAATTAGAACTTTCTGTTTTTGAATATTTTACGTCAGAAAGGTCAGAAAAAATTGGGAGTTACGTATGATATATTTTTAAGGGAAATACTTTTAAATTACTTTACAGTTATCTTTTCTCTAGAAAAAATAAATCTTCTTCTGATCAATCCTCATTCTTTCTTACTAATGGAGACAAAGTAAGGAACAGGGGTCATAAAAGATTTCCTAAGTACATCATGTCAGTAACAGACTTTCAAGAGGGTGCCGATGACTTGCCTTCTTACTTTCCCTTTCCTCCAAAGCCTCAAGGTCCTCTCTCAACTTCTGACTCTCCTTTAGGGCTGCATCGCGACTTATCATTGTTCGAGACAGCTCCTCTTCATTTTTTTCAAGAATAGATTTCACCTAAGAAGAAAAAAGAAAAAAATACTGTTCCAAAACACAATAAATCAGTGATGAGAGTAAGACAAAGTAATTTAGAAACAACATTTAAACTGTTTAAATGTATTTATTGATTACCTTAAATAAAACCCATCTTTATTCCTTTAAAGAAAACTACAGTGAAAGTATCTGTGAATAAACATGAGCAAACCTAATGTATTAGTCAGTCTCCATGAGAACACAGGAATGGGGAGAATAAGACTATCTATGAAGCTCAGAAGTAAAGTGGGGGAGAAACTGATTACCATGAAACTAGATTTCTTTGGAAAATGTAGCAAGTACACTAATAAAAGCAAAGATGAATAAGTACTCAATAGTGTCAAGAAAATAGTATTAAAGCAGAATGAATCCTAATTAGAAGAAAATTATCAGATTTATATATTTGAAACACTTAGATCTAATCATTTCAGATAATCATACTATTTTAAAAATTACTTTTTAAGACTCTTTTATTCAAAATACTTATAGACTAATAGGATGTTGCAAAAATAGTGTAATGAGTCCTATGTACCCTTTATTCAGCTTCTAATGATGACATCATATATCTGTAATTCAACATCAAAATTATGAAACTGACATTGGTACATTATTAGTGACTTAACTAGATTACAGAGTTTATTCAGTTTTCACCAATTTTCAACCTTCATTCACCTAGGTATGTGTGTGTATACCTTTTTCTTTCTTCTTTTTTTTTGCAGTTTTTGGCCGGGGCCGGGTTTGAACCCACCACCTCCGGTACATGGAGCCGGCGCCCTACTCCTTTGAGCCACAGGCACCACCCAGCACACCTATTTCTACATAATTTGATCCCATACACATATTCATGTGGCCACCACCATAATCGAGATGCAGAACTATCCCATCAGCACAAACTAGCTCTCTTATGCTTTCTCTCTACATTTTTCTTTCCCTCCAAAAATCCATCTTTTCTCCGGCAACCACTAACTTTTTCTCTATCTTGACTGTTCTTCCTTTCAAGAATGTTATTTCAAACATTTTAATCTAAATTTCTGAAGAGGTAATACATTGATATTATTCTTTTTTTAACAGTTTTACTGAGAGATTGCTGATATACAAGCTGCATTTACTTAAAGTAACACTGTGCTGTAAGTGTACTATTTGCTAAGTCTTGCTTAAGTATGTATAAGCCCTTAAAACCATAAACCAAGACAGTGAACATTTCCATCATTCCAAGAGTTTCCTGCTGCCCCTTTCTAGTCTCTCCTTCCTATTTCCCTATTCTCACACTCCCACCCAAGATAACCACTGATATGTTTTCTATCACAAAAGATTAGTTTGCATTTCTTAGAATTTTATATAAATATTATAGAATCATATTACACATTCTCTTCTTTTAAACGGCTTCGTTCACTCAACATAATTTTTTTTTTTTTTTTTTTGAGGCATTCCACCCACCTTGTCCTCCCAGAGTGCTAGGATCATAGGCATGAGCCACTGTGCCCGGCCCAGCATAATTATTATGAAATTCATTTAAGCTGTTACATGTATCAATAGTTTACCCCTTCTGTTCCTTAGTATTCTATTGTATGGCTATATCACAATTGACTTATCCATTCACCTGCTGGACACTTGAGTTGTTTCCAGCATTAAGCTATTATAAATAGAGCTGATTTGAGTACTTGTGTACAAGTCTTTGGGTAGACATCCACTTTCATTTATCTTTGGCAATATTCATACTTAAGACTGGTTGGATCGTATAGTGGTAGTATGTTTCACTTTTAAAGAAACTACCAGCTGGGTGTGGTAGCTTATGCCTATAATCTTAGCACTCTGGGAGGCCCAGGCAGGAGGATTGCCTGAGCTGAGGAATTCAAGACCAGACTGAGCAAGAGTGAGACCCCCTTCTCTAAAAATGGCTGGGCTTTTTGGCCGGTGTCTACAATACTTTGGAGGCTGAGGAGAGAGGATTGCTTGAGCCCAAGAATTTGAGGTTGCTGTGAGCTATGATGCCATAGAACTCTACCCTGGGGTGACAAAGTAGACTGTCTCAAAATAAATAATAAATAAAATTTAAAAAATAAAATACTATTTTCTAAAATGCTTGTACTAATAGGTGTATGATAGTGTCCCACAGTGGTTTTATCGATATTTTCCCTAAATCAGTGGTTCTCAATTTATGGGTCACAGTCCCTTTGTAACAATGAAAATACATCGTGGTATTGGGAAGGTTGAGAACCACTGCCCCAAATGATTGATGTTAAACACCTTTTCAAGCATTTATTTACCATCTATATTTTTGGTGAAAATATCTGATCAAATACTTTCTCCATTCTTTTTGGGGGTTTTATTCTTTTTTTTTTGTTGTTGCAGTTTTTGGCCGGGGCTGGGTTTGAACCCGCCACCTCAGGCATACGGGGCGGCACCCTACTCCTTTCAGCCATAGGCACCACCCCTTGGGTTTTATTCTTTATGAGATTTTGAAATTTTTTATACATTATGGAGAGAAGACTTTAGAAATCACAGAAATGTGATCTGCAAATATTTTCTCCTATAGTTTAAAAGTCTCTTCATTCTCATACTGTCTTTGAAGAGCATAAGTTGTTAAATCTGATAAAGTTCAATTTATTACTTTTTGTCCTTTATAGATTATGCATTTGGTCAAATCTAAGAAATCTTTGTGTAATCCAAAATCACAAAGATTTTCTCCAAAAGTTTAACAGTTTTAGGATTTATATTTAGATCTATGATCAATTTTGAGTTAATTTTTACATATGGTATAAGACATGGATAGAAGATTTTTTTATTTTGCATATGAATATACAATTACCCCAGTAGCATTTGTTGAAAAGACTGTGTTCTGTCTTTGGTTTTATGAAAAACAAAATGTTCATAACATTCATTATTTTGAATAGGAGGCTCCTTAACATTATTCCTAAAGTACAAAAGGACTGACTGAAAAATCTCCCAAGTACCCCATTTTTGTCCTCAAAAATAATGTTGCCAGTTTATTATGATTCATTTTTTTAAACTTTTATTTTTATTTATTTATTTAAGACAGAGTCTTACCCTGTCACCCTGGATAGGGTCCCATGGTATCATCATAGCTCACAGCAACCTCAAACTCTTGGGCTCCAGCGATCCTCTTGCTCAGAGGATAGAAAGTAGTTTTTCTGTTTTTCAGTAGAGATGGGGTCTCTTTCTTGCTCAGGCTGGTCTTGAATTCCTGATAAATAATCCCCTCAGACTCCTCAGGTGTGAGCCACCACAATTGGCCTTATTATGATTCATTTAAAAGATATATCCCAGGCATGTACAAGTAAATACATATGTATATATTCTTTCTCTCTCAATCTCTTTTGCATGTAGATAGTAAAATTCCATATATATTCCTCAGAATTTTGGTTATTTAACCCTAATAATATACTTAGGCAGTATACTGCAAATTATGGATGCATCATTATTTATTTAGTTAGCCAGTCTTTTTCTTTTCTTTTCTTCTTCTTCTTTTTTTTTTTTTTTTTTAAAGAGACAGGGCCTTGCTGCGTTGACCAGGCTGGTTGATATGTTTAACTCATGGTCTCTACTAATTTTGAAATATGTTCCTTCTATACCTAGTTGATCCAGAAAGGGTACTGATTTCCTCAAAGGTTTTCTCTGCATCTACTGAGATGATTGTATGATCTTTATTTTTGCTGCTGTTCATGTGGTATGTGGTAAGTAACATTTATCAATTTAGGTATGTTGATATGTTTAGGTATCATCCCCTTGTATCTGGGGATTATACCACTTGGCCATGGTAGACTATTTTCTTGATGTGCTGTTGAATTTGGTTTACTATTATTTTATTGAGGACTTTGCATCTAGTTTTCTTTTCTTTTGTAATGGCCTTTCCTGGTGTTGCTATCAATGTGATACAGACCTTCTAGAACAAGTTGGGGAGAATTCTCTCTTTCTAGATGCTATGAAATAATTTCTACAGTACAGGAACCAACTCAGTTTTATATAAAAGCCATATATGACAAACCCATAGTCAACCTCATATAGAGTGACGAAAAGTTGAAAACATTCCCACTAAGAACTGGAACAAAACAAGGTGCCTACTGTCACTTCTATTCAACATAGTGATAGAAGTCCTAGCCAGAGTAATCAGGCAAGAGAAAGAAATTAAGAGTATCCAAATCAGGAAAGAAGAAGTCAAACTATTACTTTTTGCAGACAATATGACCTTATATCCAGAAAACCCCAAAGATTCCACCAAGAGATTCCAGAAATTGATAAACAAATTCAAAGTGTTGGGGTAGAAAATAAACATATATAAATCAGTAGCATTCCTATACACAATTAATAATCAAACTCAGAGTTAAATCAAAGACTCAATACTATTCATAATAGCTACAAAGAAAATAAAATACTTAGAAATATACTTAACCAAGGTGGTGAAAAATCTCTACAAAGAGAATTATGAAACACTAATAAACTTAGTTTATTTATATATAGAAGATATAAACAAATGGAAAAACATACGCTCATGGATTGGTAAAATCAACATTGTTAAAATATTCATACTACCCAAAGTAATTTACAGATTCAATGTAATCCCTACCAAAATACTGGAATACCAATGCCGTATTTCACAGATCTAGAAAAAATAATTTACATACCAATAATTCTAATTGGTTTGTTTGGAACCAAAAAAGAGCTTGAATAGCTAAGACAATCTTAAGCAAAAGGAATAAATCTGGAGGTATCACATTACCAGACTTCAAACTGTATTACAAGGCTATAGTAATCAAAACAGCATGGTATTGGCGCAAAAAATAGAGATATTGACCAATGGAACAGAACAGAAAATGCAGATATAAAACCACAGAACGGTGCCTGTATCTCAGTGGGTAGGGTGCTGGCCACATACACCCAGGCTGGCCAGTTCAAACCCAGCTTGGGCCAGCTAAACAACAATGACAACTGTAACAAAAAAAAAATGGCCCATTGTGGCAGGTTCCTATAGTCCCAGCTACTTGGGAGCTGAGGCAAGAGAATTGCTTAAGCCCAGGAGTTTGAGGATGCTGTGAGCTGTAACATCATAGCACTCTACAGAGGGTGACACAGTGAGACTGTCTCAAAAAAAAAAAATAATAATAATAATAAAAAAATGAAACCACCCACAGACAGTCATCTGCTCTTTGACAAAGTAGACAAAATATGCACTGGGGAAAAGAGTCCCTATTCAATAAATGGTGCTGGGAAAATTGTATAGCCACATGTAGAGGAATGAAACAGGATCCGTATCTCTCACCACTCAGAAAAATTAATTCAAGAAGGATAAATGACTTAAATATAAGGCATGAAACCATAAGAATTCTAGAAGAAAATGTTGGAAAAACTCTTCTAGATATCACCCTAGGCCAAGAATTTATAAAGATGACGTCAATGGCAATCATAAAAGTAAACGAATGTGGCTTGATTAAATTAAAATGCTTCTGCACAGCCAAGGAAATAATCAACAGAGCAAACAGAAACAGACAAGCTACAGAATGGGAGAAATTATTCACAATCTATACGTACAATAAAGGGGTAATAACCAGAATCTACAAAGAAGTCAAGCAACCCAGCAAGAAATACTCCAAATAACCAATTGAAAAGTGGGCAAAATAAATAAAAGCTTTTCCAAAGAAGACAGACAAATGGCCAATAAAGATATAAAACATTAAAAGCAGACCTAGCATTTGATCTACCAATCCTACTACTAAGTATTTACTCAGAGAAAAAGAAGTCATTTTATAAAAAAGACACCTGTACTTGAATGTTTATTGCAGCACAATTTGCAATTGCAAAGATGTGGAATCAACCAAACTGCCCATGGATCCATGAAGGGATTGACAAAATGTGGTATATTTATCCATGCAATACTACTCAGCCATGAGGAAGAATGACTTAATCCCTTTGCAACCATTTGGATGGAACTGGAGACCATTCTTTTAAGTGAAGTATCTGAAGAATGGAAAAACAAATACCACATATATTCACTATTAAATTGAAAGTAACTGAAGAGCACATAAGCAGTGGGAAGGGGGGAGAAGGGGATGGGCGAAAAGCTACCTAACATGTACAATGAATGCTGTCTGGGTGACAGGCGCGCTTATAACCATGACTCAAGCATTATAAAAGTTATTTTGTAACCAAAACTATTTGTACCCCTGTAATACCTGAAATAAAAACAAAAATAAACCAAGAAAAATACTCTGGGTCTCAAGCAATCCTCCCATCTCAGTCCCCAAAGTGCTACTATTACAGGTGTGATCCACTGTGCCCAGCTGTCAGTCTCTTTCTGGTGGAATTTTGCTTGTTGAATCTGTTGGTATTAATCAACAATACTTCAGTGAGCAACTCTGTAATTGTGTCATGTGTATAAGCTAGTATAATTGTAGGAAAAATTACCGGAAGTATAATGGTGGAGTCAACGATGTGATAAATATTGCCAATTGCCCTCCAAAGGGGGTTATGCCATTTTACCCTCCCAACAGCAAAAAGAAGAATGTCTTTTCCCCACATCTTCCTCAACACTATTACATTAAAAAAAAAAAAAAAAAATTTAACCTGAGGCCAGGCGTGGTGGCTCATGGCTATAATTCTAGCACTCTGGGAGGCCGAGGTGGGTAGATTGCCTGAGCTCACATGTCTGAGACCAGCCTGAGCCAGAGCGAGACCTTATCTCTAAAAATAGCTGGGCATTGTGGCAAGCACCTGTAGTCCCACTACTTGGGAGGCTGAGGCAACAGAATCACGTGAGTCCAAGACTTGAAGGTTATTGTGAACTATGATACCACAGCACTCTACCGAGGGAGACAAAGTGAGACTCTGCTCAAAAAAAAAAAAAAAAAAAAAATTACCTAAAACATTTAAAATACTTTAACTTTTTCTGTAGGAATCTCAGAAAAGCATAAAGGATGACTTATAGGTTTTGAAAATCTGTTGGATTTTGTTCTCAAAAAGTACACCAAGGAAGAATAGAGTTTTTAATATTTTACCAGTTTTATAAGTTAAATTAAAAAGTCACTAGTAAAAATGCTTACAGTAGTCTATTTTAGAAGACAGGCTATAGTATATTTAGTATTTTCTTTTTTTTAGAGGCAGGGTCTTGCTCTATTGCCCAGCCTAGAATGCAACAGTACAATCATAGTTTACTATATAACCTTGACCCCTGGGCTCAAGCAATCTTTCCAGAGTAGCTGAAATTATGAGCATATGAACCACCACACCTGGTTAATTAAAAAAAAAAATTTGGAGGAATTTTGAAGACTTAGCATCTTGATATGTTGCCCAGGCTATTTTTAAATATTAAGCAAAGAAGGATACTTTAATAAATTTTTTCTAGAAAATATTTTTTAATGTACTACTTCCTGGGGCTTTTTAGATTAATGTATTTCAATTTAAAAATGAGGCTTTATTCAAGCATTTTTGCTCAAATGTTAAGAATGTTAAGATTAGATAGAAATTTTGAATTTTTAAATCAAAAGTAGATAAAAATAACTAAATTGTTACTGTTAAGTCACATTTTTTCTATGCCCAAAACAAAAATTAATCAGAATGACAATTTCCATCTGTATAATCAGCTTATTGTATTTGTGAAGAACACAATTTCCTTGTTGTTACTTGTATCTTCAAGAATTATTTTTCTAGACTGTTACAATTTTTCTTCAATTTCTATAAATCTGAAATTTTCCTAAGATTTAATCTGTGGTCGTCACTTACCGAATCTTGTTTAAGAAAAATCGGTGAGTCATTTCTTAGTAATGGTCTTGAGGCAAGAATCTCTATTTTGCCTTCTAGTCTTCCCTGCATGGTTTTAATAGCATTTAAAAGAGTCTTTAGAGAGATTCTAGAGTCTGCAATCTCCTGAGATGTTTTCACAGAAGATACAGTAGGTGCAAAGCTCACTCGGCGGGTCGAGTTAGTAACACTAGGCAATCCAACTGGAGCTCTTTCCTTCATACTGCTTACATGGGGCCTATAGCCTTCAAGGGATTTAGAAGACAAAGGCCTCTCTGGAGACTTCTTTCTTCTTGGGGGCATTGCCAATGAAAACAATAGAAACAGCTAAACCTATAGCTATTTTTCAAGTAGTAACCACTTTACCAGGAGAGACAACTCAATGTTCTAGAAGAAGCCACAACAGAAAATATATTTGAAAGTGTTCCTTTGCTTCAGAATGAAGAGATGAAGAGATCACACTGTAAAGTATACCCTAGTGAAGAAACAGACATTAAACCAAATTCCCTGCAAGAGAGCGTATCTAATGAGGCCCCTTTAACAACTTTGTGACCTCATCACTCATCACTGAGTCGGCTGGTCAGAACCCTATAAAGATTCCACTTGAAGACATATTTCAGTTATTTGGCTACTAGGGGTATTTATACATAATTATCATAGACACAGAAGTTACACATGCTTATACTAAGAGTTAAAGATTTTTTAAATACTCAGTCTATTTACATTCATGGTAAATCTGTAAGTCACTGAAATGAACCACTTTCTTTTGGTAACACCTTCCCAGGTGAAGAGCATATGTGGGAATTTTTAAGGGAAGAGTCATATCTTGATGTGTTTATATTACTAGTAATAATGATTTTATAAACTTGAAACCAAAATTTATTAGTTATAAGTAGATTATTAGAAATAGGATTATAGAGTATGGACAAAAGGAGGACACTAATAGTAATATTGACTCAGAAGAGATTATCTGGCGTTGAGTGCAAGTAAGACCTTGTCACTTTAATATTTTGGGTCATATTCGTCACTAAATGTTGTACATGTCTTGCTTGTTTAACTTTTCTCTATTCTTTTGTTAAAATATTATGTGACCTATGAAAGGTTTTCAGCCTTGAGAGGTACCATGCTGACAGGAAAGTCCCTTCACTATTACTCTCTTCCTGGTGAGCTGCTGTCTGTTGCAAGTGCACCTTGATGACATGGAGTACTGAGTTTGCCTTAAATTCAAAAGACAAAAATTCTTGTTCTTCATGTCTGCCAAAAATTTTAAGCCTCAATTTAAAAAATACTCCATGAAAGCATTTCTCAGTGCTTGTAATGATAACAATGCTCTCTATGAATGATTAACACAGTATTTTTTTTTTTATGAAAGGTATAACTTTCTGTTCTATAATACAGTTTCTTGAGTACATTCCTAACCTTTTAGAAGCAAGTTGAATGACACAATCCTGCTTCAGGCATCTTTATGAATTTCACTGAGCTTTAGAAGAACCTTGTACATAGTAGGTGCTTTAGAAATATTTGTTGAATTGAGTCAGTTGAGAAAATATTTCATCTTTCCAGGATTGTCTGGTAAGATGGGGAGAAGGGGGTTAATTTCTTAAAAACTAATATAATAATCTGCTTTTGTAGCTATTAATCACACCTGAGTATATTTGGCTTCTAGAGCCTTATTCAACTTGCGTAGATGATCGTTCTGTGAACTGGTTTCAGTATAAGATTGTAGTTGTTCTTCTAGCTGTTTGACTTTTATCTAGAGGAAAAACAGAAGAAAACATAAAAATAATTTTAAATAAACAAAATTTAAAAACATATATATTATACATATGTATGTACTCCAAAAGGAAAAAAAATCACGAGTTTAGCAAAAAATTACAGTGAATCCTTAACACTTGCAAAAGCAATCCTAAGTCTTTTTAATCATACCAAAAAATGCTATTTCAACTCCTAGTTAAACATAGGTTATAGCCATTTAAATGTACCAGGATAATTCATTTAGTTTCTATTGCTTATGAAAACACCAAAGAGCAAGACTCATAAATATAATGGTGAAATTCTGTGGCTAATATATTTCAATTTTAAAGAAATTGTGGTACATGCCATTAAAAAACTTTTTGTATGATTAGACTTGTCAACTTACAAGAAGCAAGCACAGAATCTTGTGTTTACTGACAGAATTATAAAAGTTGAATAAATAAAATAATTACATTCTGAATTATACTTTAAAACTAACTCATAAAGGTGACGACTCACATATTTCTCTATAAAGAAAATGATCATTTGCTATCTACTCACAAATCTCCCAGCCCTGTGTTCTTCCATATTTTATTCCTCTATCCCCAACCCTCTCATACAAAACAATAGTCATTACTAAGCCTACCCTTGAAACAGAAAATTTCATCCAAAATTTCTCATTAAAATCAACTTTTTCCTCTTCTGATATCTTTTCTTTTTCCTATTTGTGAAGGCCAAACATCTCTTTGGCTGTAGCTACTGGACATTTTCAGCAACTATTAAAATCTGAATGCTTATATTAAGAGTTTTTTTGAAAGGCAGTATAAACATGTTTTTTTGCTTAGGAAAGCTCTCTTGTCTATCAGTAAGATTCTTATTTCTCTTGGCCTGTCTCTCTTCTCTGCCTGTCTCTGTTGCTACGTTTCCTAGTGTATAGTATAAAACATGTGCTGTGGCTCCCCCCAAAGCTATCCTTAAAAATTAATCATGGTTTTCATGTAAGGTTCAGAATTAAAACAGTTGCCTCTAACGGTAGGTATTGATGTAACAATTATTCTCATTTTAAATATAAACTAATTACAATTAACTCATAGAACTGAAGTGGAGTGTATTTGACTCTGAGAGTTTTAGTTTGCCTCTTAAACACACACACACACACACACACACACACACACACACACAGAATGTCTTTATTCCCCAACTTTCCTCAGATTACATAGTAAGAGGCCCTGAAATGCATCATGTGGCATGTTATTATTATCTAGTACTTTATATAAAGTTTCTTATTTGAAAGAATTTATAACTCAGTACATTCAAAATAAGAAAAAACAAAAAAGAACAGGTCAGAAGCAAATAAACCCTGCTGCCTCGCAGAAGTCTGGTGTTTCTGTGATCATTAAAATCCAAGCAGTTTCTATAACCAGCTTTTCAACAGTCACAGAAAGCGCTAATTTTGCTCAAGGCCACACACACACAATAGCTAGGAATAGAAAGGACCTCTCATTTAAATCTGTTTTCTAGGACAAGTATCCGAAAGTAACGCAATTAATAATTTTCTAGGGTTTTTTTTTTTTTCTCCAATACATATTGTAAATTTGAAATAAGATAGGATATACCTATAATGTTAGTGCATTTATAGTTTGAAGTGAACTTCAAAGAGCTTGAACTGCCAATGTATTTTGATTAAAAGTATGAAAATACATTCAGGAAACTTTGATAATTTCTGTGCAGCACAGATTTTTTTCTTTTAAAACCCTTACCCAACATTCATATAATGTAATATCATATAGCCATGCAAATCAAGAAACCACCACAACAATGACACAGATGAACTCACAACTATAAAACTGAGTGAAAAACACAGCTAAAACTTATCTAGGCTGTTAGAAATCAGGATGCATAATTACCCTTCAGGGGACATTAACCAGAAGGGGATTTTGGATGTTGAGAATGTTCTGTTTTTGATCTGAGTGCTAATCACATAGATAATGTTTATTTTGTAAAAAATTCATTGGACTGTGCTCTATTTACTTTTCGGTATACATGTTATAGTTCAACAAAAAACTTCTTAAAACAAAAAACACTTAACTTCTAAATTAAAGAATAAAAATTTATCATATCAGCAGAGTAACTTTATAAGAATTGAAAACTAGCTAAATATTTAATAGAAGAATAAATGCATTATGGCATATTTATATAATGGAATAGTATATAGAACTGAAAATGAAATTCAAACCACGTTTGAATGTGAGCCAACAGTTTCTGACACAGTAGAAATTAACACCTAAAATATAGCATTTATATCGTTAACAAGCCAATTCTGAAAATATAGTCTTTTACCTAATCTGATTCCTATGTAATATTTTGAATCCATCCTAACCCAACTGAGAGAAAACATATGAGAAGACTGTTATTTACTCTATGTTTAGCATGTAGCTCTTCCTTTAAATTGTCTCGCAAAAATTATGTGCTTCAAAAGTACTTTCCCAGGCTGGGCGTGGTGGCTCACAGCTGTAATCCTAGCAATCTGGGAGGCCGAGGCAGGTGGATTGCTTGAGCACAGGAGTTCAAGACCAGCCTGAGCAAGAACGATACCCCATCTCTAAAAAAAAAATAGCCAGGCATTGTGGTGGGTACCTGTAGTTCCAGCTACTTGGGCAAGAGTATCAATCATTTAAGTTCAAGAGTTTGAGGTTGCTGTGAGCTGTGATGCCATGGCACTATACCAGGGGCAAGAAAGTGAGATTCTGTCTCAAAAATAAATAAATAAATAAATAAATATACTTTTCCTAGAGCTAATGAAGTCAGTGCTTTTGGGATGTTGCCAGCCCAAGGCTTAAAATAAAAGCACCAGTGAATCAATAGTTTCAAAAGTGATTCAGCCTTCAGAAATAATGAAAAACTTAGCCTCTTACTATAAGAATATGAGCAGCAAAAAAGGCATGCATTTGACATCAGATTACACAGATAATTTCTAAGATTACATAGTTGCAGTCTTAAAGGTCAGATAGACAGATTCATAAATTTTAAACTGTATTCCATTCCCTGCCAAGATTAGGCTTTAAGTCTGTCATCAGGGCTTGGGATTTGTCTTATAAATTTAAAAACATACTTTATTTCTCTTGAGAAAACTACTAAAAGGTCAAAATCATGGGATCATGAGTTTCATGAAGTAAAAAGTTCTTTTGTACCTGTAATAATTTATACACCTAGCCTGTAATTCTGCCTATTTTTCCCAGTGAGAATTGAATAAGAGATGTGTGCTTATACCTTCATTTTATAGGTGATTTAAGATGAAACTCAACAAAACTTAAGACTTGTCCAAGGTAACATAAATATAGATAATTATAAGTAAATGCTCACTATCTTTGGAGAATATTAATTAAAAGCACACGAATAGTGGACAGACAGCGTTACCATCTTATTGGACTAGTAACATATTGTTCCACCAGCATGGCTTACCAACTACCTTTCAGATAGCTTGCCATTTCTGCCCCCGGTCCCGTCTGCTAACCCATGGGGTAAACCCTTTGAGCACATGAGGATAAAGTTAATGCTGACATGCTTGACAAATCACTAGTGAGATTACTTATCAAATCAGCTCTATAGTTGCCACTATGATTAAAATGCAGTTTATCCCTACCAAAACTCATATGGAAATTTAATTGCCAATGTAATTAAATTTTGAGAGGTGGTGGGACTGTTAAGAGGCAACTGAGTCATGAGGGATCTATTCTCATGCAGGGATTAATACAGTCTCACAGGGGTAGGTAAATTCTTGTTCTCACAGGGATGAATTAGCTACATTAAAAACAGGATTTTATAAAGTGAGGCTGCCTCTTAACATTTGGTCTCTCTGCCCACTTCCCTGTCTGCTTTCTGCCATGATTGAAGCAGCACAAGGCCTTTAAGAGATGGGCTGTCCAATCTTGGACTTCCCAGGTCCAGAACTGTGAGCCAAATAAACTTTTCTTTATAAATTACCCAATCTCAGGTATTCTCTTATAGCAACAGAGAATGGATTAAGTCAGTTGCCAAGCCTAACTGGGATTCACTTCAAAGCATTTAGTCTAGGAGTCTTCAACTATAGTTGCACACTGGAAACATCTGAGGAGCTTTATGTATTTTTTTTTTTTTTTTTGAAGTATTGCTTTTATAATGCTCGAGTCATGGATATAAGTATGCCTGTCACCCAGTCATTGTGACTGTTAGGTAGGTTTTCACCCATTCCCTTCTCTCGCCTCCCCACTGCTTGATTTCAGTTGACTTTTACTTCTCTCTGTGCACATGTTCAGCATAGCGCTAGAAGATCTAGCCAATACAATCAGGCAAGAGAAGGAAATAAAGGGCATCCAAATGGGGGCAGAGGAAGTCAAACTCTTCACTCTTCGCTGATGATAGGATCTTATACTTAGAGAACCCCAAAGACTCAACCACAAGACTCCTGGAAGTCATCAAAAAAAAACCCCAGTAATGTCCCAGGATATAAAATCAATGTCCACAAATCAATAGCCTTTGTATATGCCAATAACAGTCAAGATGAGAAGCTAATCAGGGACACAATTCCCTTCACAGTAGCTTAATAAAAAAAGAGAGCGAGAGATAGAGAGATACCTAGGAATATACCTAACAAAAGAGGTGAAGGACCTCTACAAAGAAAACTACGAACCCTAAGAAAAGAAATAGCAGAAGATATTATAAAATGGAAGAACATAACATGCTTGTGGCTGGGAAGAATCAATATTGTTTAAATGTCTATACTTCCCAAAGCAATCTACAGATTCAATGCAATCCCCCTTAAAATACCAACAACATACCTTCAAGATTTGGAAAAAATAATTCTTCGTTTTGTATAAAACCAGAAAAAACCCTGTATAGCCAAGGCAATTCTTAGTAATAAAAACAAACCGGGGACATCACCCTACCAGAAACTAGGTTATACTACCAGGCCATAATGATCAAAACAGCATAGTATTGGCACAAAAATAGAGACATTAACATTTGGAATTGAATGGAAAACCATATGATGAAATTCACATCTTATCAAAGCCACCTGATCTTTGATAAATAAAGCAAGTACACTGAACATACAATTCCTATTCAATAAATGGTATTGGGAGAACTGGATAACCACATATAAAAGACTGAAACTAGACACACGACTTTTACAACTTACAAAAATTGACTCAAGATAGATAAAAGATTTAAATCTAAGGCATGAACCAATAAAAATCCTCAAAGAAAGTATGTGAAAAACACTTGAGGATATCAGCCTGGGGAAAGATTTGATAAAGAAGACTGCCATGGCAATTTCAACAACAACAAAAAAATTAAATGGGACTTACTTAAACTGAAAAGCTTCTGTACAGCTAAGAAGACAACCACGAAAGCAAATAGACAACCTTCAGAATGGGAAAAGATAATTGCAGGACATGACTCTGACGAAGGGTTGTTAACTAAAATCTACAGAGAACTCAAACTACTCAACAAAAGAAGAGCAAACAATCCCGTCTACCACTGGGCAAGAGACATGAACAGGACCTTCTCTAAAGAAGACAGACGAATGGCTAACAAACATACGAAAAAATGTTCATTGTCCCTAAACATCAGAGAAATGCAAATCAAAACCATCATGAAATAATCACTTAATCCTAGTAAGATTAGCCCACATCACAAAGTCCCAATTTGGAATGGATTAACAAATTGTGGTACATGCACATCATGTAATTCTATTCAGCCATAAAAAGGATGGTGACTTCACATCTTTTGTAATATCCTAGATGGACACGAAACACATCGTTCTTAGTAAAGTATCACAAGAATGGAAAAGCAAATATCCAATGTATTTAATTTTAATACTAATATGATCCAACGCATGCTCAAATAAGAGAAAAACACATTTCAATTCAACTTGGGGGGAGGGGTTGGGGTGCTCTCACTTAATGGGCATGAGTTGGCAGGGATTGGCACACTTTTTGTGTGTGGGTCATAACCACAAGACGAACTCTACCTGACAAAATCATTTTGACCTGGTTGTTTACACTCTCACATTAACCTGAAATAAATTTACTTAAAAAATAATAATAAAATGTCAATTAATACTAGGAAAATTTTGTTACATTAATGAATAAAATGCTTTTTTAAAAGTTAAAAAAAAAAAGGAATGTGGAATACCTGGAATTGGGAGTGTAACTTGATACAATTATTTTGGAGAACTGTTTGAAATTTTTGTATTAAGTTAAGCATACAACTACCCCATCAACAAGCAGTTTGAATCCTAGGTAACTACCCAAGAGATATTAGTATACACATGTCCATCAAAAACTATGTACAGCATATTTATAGCAGCATTGTTCAAAATAGCCAGGAATTAAACATAATTCAAACATTCATCACCAGTAAAAGTGATCATTGGTATATTCATAAAAACACAAGGAACAAACTCCTACTATTCTCAACAATATGGATGCATCACCTGGATATGATGATGAGCAGAAGGAGGAGATGTAAAAGTCTCCATACTATACAATCACATTTCTATAAAGTTCAAGAACTGGCAAAACTCACTTGTGGTGAAAGAATTCTGAGTAGTGGTTATCTGGGGAGATAATGCTCTGTTTTTGATTTGGGTGTTGATTATATAGGAATTTTTAGTTTTTGATAATTAAATGTGACGTGTATAATTTTCTGTATGTTCGCTATACATACAAGGAAAGTTTGTGACAGTGCAAGGAAAACGGGCATGCTTGAACACTGCCAGGATAATTATAAATTAATATAAAGTTTTGGCAGAAATTTAAGGAAAATTCTTAATACGTATACTATTTACATGGCAATTTCAGTCCTAGAACCAGATAAATATGCAAAGGATTATACACAAGGATGTCATCACATCATTATCTATAATGGCAAAAACTGGCAACACCTAAATGTCTCACAATAAGTAGAATACAATGTAGCTATTAAAAATCCTATTGTAGGGGGAAAAAAAGTATTGCAGTCTAGGACCTATCTCCTAAGATTCTAATTTTATTTCTCTGAGACACAAATCTAGTCATGGGAATTTTTTCCTTACATTTCATTATAAAAATTAAACATATAGAAAATTGAAAGAATTTTACTATGAACATGCATATACCCACAATCCACATTCTACTTTTAACATTCTTTACTTGCTTATCAGACATCTATCCATCTATCATTCCCTCTATCCATTCAACAACCCCTTTTTTCTATGATGCGTTTCAAAGTTAATGACAGACATCATACACTTTCTAGCATTAGGATTTTTTAAAACTGGCCAGGTGATTCTAATGTGTAGCTAAGGGTTGGTATCATAGATTTGAAATTCAGTATTTCCAATGGAGCTGGATTAAGTCAGGGTTAGCCATGTGACTTAGACACTTTCTCTCTCTGGGTACCACAGGTACAAAACCCAGGTAGCAAAATAACAATAACATCACATTCACTCAACTCTGTTGTATTGCCTCTGAGTCCCAATTTCCAGGGAGATTTCTTTTTAGGAATGTGTTATAAAAATTCATCAAAAAAAGACAGCATAAATTCTTTACATTCCCAGTGAATGATCATGCATGAAATAATTATAACAAAGCTTCAAATAATCACAAAATGGGTTTTAACTTCACAATATTAGGTTTCAACATTAACTATAGGTATGTAAACAGAAGTCACCTGGATGTTAATAATGTGACAAAGTTGGGGAAGTTCAGAGACTACAGAATTAGTAAATGGGAGGGCTAGGACTTCTCAACAGACTGCAGTATTTAGTTTGACCATTGGTATTTCAAAATTCATACAATGAAAATTAGAAAATAAATCACATACCTCGAGTTGTCCCTTTTCATAGGCCAGTTTATTTTTACTATCAGTAATTTTTCCCAAGACTTTTTCCACCTTTTGTTGGGCAACCTGATAAAGTAAACAGAGATATCAGTACCTCTAGGCATAAAGGAATAACCACTTCCCCCAAGTATTTATGCCCTCACCATTCCTATAGTATAAGATCAAGATTCATATTTATTTGCTACTACTGCCTTTTAATCTTTCTCTAGATAGCTGAGCACAGGGCCAATGTGCAAGTATAGAGATTTCAAGTAAAAGTAGGAAGACTGAAGAGTTCCTAAATTTGTTGTCTTTTGCATATTAATTGTTTATGTCAGTTATTTCTTTGTAGTTGTGATCCAATCCAAATACTGTGTGACTATATCAGTGGCTGTAGGTAGCCTGAGTAACATTATATAATTCTTTAAGAAGAGTTATACTTGACCATGAACATGGAAAGTAGAGGATGTTTCTGTTACCATAATAAAATGCAATTTAAAAAATCTCTAGGCAAAAAACCAAAACATCTGTAGGCCAGGTGCAATGACTCACACTTGTAATCCCAGCATTTTGGGAGGCCAAGGTAAGAAGATTGCACGAGGCCAGGAATTCGAGACCAGCCTGGGCAACATAGCAACATCTCCGCTAAATAATTTAAAATATTAGCCAACCATTGTGGTATACTTATAGTCCTACCTACTTGGGAAGATTCCTTGAACCAGGAATTTGAGGTTACAGTGAACTATGGTTGTGCCACTGCACTCCAGGCTGGATGACAGAGTGAGACCCTCTTAAAACAAAATTCTGAAGAACAAAATAAATGTTTGTCGGAGAGTCAAACTCAAACTTAACACAGTGTTATGTGGAATAAATGCTACTAAAGTTTCTGTATTTCATGAAATTACATATATAATTATTAAGACAGCCTTCAATAATAACATATATTGTTTTTCTTAGGTGTTGTTAGAACAAATAAGTATAATAAGTATAAAATAAAGTTTTCTCTTGATTAAATTTTGTGGCATATTGATACTTCCTTTTTTTTTTACTGCAGCACTTTATTTTCCTTTTTATTTTAACTGCAGTACTTTTTCTTATTTTTTTTTTTATAGATACTTCCTTTATAGAGTGCCATAATTAGTAATTGAATATGGAAATTTTTACCCTCCATAATCAATGTTAGGGTTATATCTTAATAACAGGAAATAGTGATATTTGCCATGTCAAAATCATCTTTATAAACCAAGAGTGGGGCATCGGATTAAAGATGGCAGCTGAGTAACAGCTTCCCTGTAACTGGGCCTGGCGAATCTGGGGAGACAAGACTCCAAACATCTCTGGCCGGTGGGACCTGCCTACAATCATCCCTTTGAGGACACAGAGAGCCAGCAAGGGACTTCTGGACCCCAGGAGGAAGACAAAAACAGTGGAAAACTGGCAAGTGGCTGCGAGTGTTCCATCAACCTAATCACACCTGCAACCGTGAGTACAAGCAGCAGTGAGACTGCAAACTGGAAAGGCCTTACCTGTGAACTTTTGTGGTGTTCTTGGACTTGGCGCTCAGTTGAGTTGCATTGGGGAGAGCTTGAGCAAAAGTGTGGAGAACTTTGGGCATTGTCTGGGACCCCAAAAGGAGCCACTGAGCTGGGCTAAGTGAAAGCCATTGTGTGGAAAAACTGCTCCGGCAAGCTTTGCCCTCAGGGTCCCAGAG
>CAUYPK010136603.1:0-42546 GCA_963574355.1 Loris lydekkerianus | reverse complement strand
CAGGAATGGATGAAAAAGTATCCAATGTACTCAGCCCTACTATGAAGCTAAACTATAGCTTTCACATGAAGGCTATAACCCAACTATACCACAAGACTATGGGGAAAGGACCAAGGAAGGGGAAGGGAGGGGGGAGGTTTGGGTAGAGGGAAGGTAATGGGTCGGGCCACATCTATGGTGCATATTTTTATCTATAATAAAAAATAAAAAATAAAAAATAAAAAATAAATAAATAAAAAATAAATAAATAAATTTTTACAAAGCCACTTCTTTCGATGAAAAAAGAGGCACTCGGGAAACCTAATCAATAGCAGCAGCAAACTGGAACATGGGCTACAGGGAAGGTCTCTTGCCTGTGTGAGTCCTCTGGAAATTACCAACCCCTTGGAAGCCCAGAGTCCAAAGACAGACCTTCAATTATGGACATGAAATCCTAGGCAAGGCCAGCTTGGCTCTCCACAGCCCAATCCCTCAGAAATCTAGTTTCCAGAATCAAGAAAACAAAATACCGTATATACTCAAGTATAAGCCGAGTTTTTTCCAGCACAAAATTTGTGCCGAGTTCGGGTGGGGGGGGGGGGGTTCGGCTTATACTCGAGTATATACAGTAGGTACTAAAGAGGAAGGAGAGTTCTGGCCATGCCATCCAGCCTCAACTCAATGGAAACCTTCCCTTTACCCAATTCCCTACCACTGTACCTCACATCAGCCTAGAAGGAAAAAATGTTGAATGAATGAACAGATGAATGAAGAAATAAACAAATAGCAGGCTGAGGAGCTATAGGAAGAGAGCAACAGGAGAGAAAGAAGACCCTCCTCAAAATTACCCTTTCCTTCAATCAGACACCTCTGATTGCCTACTATATACTACATACCTGTGCAAGGTGCTGGGAACACACAGGCAGGCACCAAAAGAGAAGAAGGGCAGAGAGAGGCACTCTCCATCTCCTTGCCATGGCATCTTTCCAAATGCTTCTTTAGGAGCACCTCCTGTTTTTCTAACATTAAAGTTATGCTTAACAGCACACATGCAAATAAAGACTTCACTTTTTATTCTATCCAATATTTTGTAGTCTTTTCTAAGGAAAAACTCATCATTCATTCATCTCCTTGATTAAAAATTGATTTAATTTGGCTTTCATTATGTAGGTACAAGGGGAAAACATAACAGATTTCACAGAGATTACCTGCCCAGCAACAGAACTGTGATAAGCTCCAGTGACTGCACAGTTGGGTCTCAACCTACTACCAATGAAAAAAAATTAAAAAGCTCACAACATGGAGCATAAGCTCCTCCCAAAAGGAATTATCTTCCCACAAGCATTTCTGTCAGATTATCCATTAATGGAAAAAACTTTCAAAAGGGAAGGAAAGGGAACCCCAAGGATATTTAACATATAACTTAGAATTTCTGTATTTTTCAAATTCCCTTGCAGGAAGAAAAGCCAAAGAAGTCCTTATTTCTCAAGCCTACTTTTCAAAACCTTTCCCATCTTTTGACATTGTTATAAAGTTTTTCAATTTGTAGAGTACATGGAACAGTGCAGTGGCTGAGGAGCTATGAATGGGGCTCTGAGGTAAGAGCTGCAGCAGAGCTAAAAGCGGCTGTTCTGAGCCCACATGCTCAGCAATGCTGCTACCGGTGGTGGGTCTGAAATCAAACACCAGGGACTTAGGCCTGTGCTGGTCACACTCTCCATCATGCTTCAGAAAGTGATCTGGAGTAAATGGGTTGCAAAGTTAAAGGATCCTGGGGTAAAAAATCAGCAAACTGCAAGTAAACATTTTGATTAGATGTTAGAGGAATTCTTCTATAGCCAGAACATGAATTTGACCCTATCTTCCCTTGCTTGAAATCATTCAATGATTTTCTAGGACCCTCAAAATAAAAGCCAAATTCCATACTCATGCCCTCTATCATCTATCCCCAATTAACATCTGCAGCTTCATCTCTTTCCTCTTCCTATCTATAGTTGACTAGTACAAATTTTTTTCCAACACTCTAAGACATCTTGTCTCCCACCTCCAGGTTTTTGCACATGTCATTCCCTCTGCTTAGAATACCATTTTCCTCCTCTTTATCTGACAAATTTCTACTCGTCCTAAAGGCTTCAGCTTAAAAGACACTTACCCAACCAAGGAAGCCTTCCCCAACCCTCCCCAGTAGAGCAAAGTTCACTGCTGCCAGAACACCTATGCTTCGCTGATCATAACACTTTCTCTACTTTGCTTTATAGCTGCCTTCTCCCCTGCTAGACCTTAAGTATCATAAGGACAGGAACATTTATTCTGCCCAACTAGTTCAATATTTGACACCAAAGAGATGTTTAATTCATTCTTGAGGGATGATTTAGAGTCTGTGTCAGGCTTGCTTCTCAGTTCTACCCTGATTCACTCCCAAGCCAGTTATGTGTTTGCCACCACTGTAACTCCCCACTACAACCCCTCACATTTCACAGTCCTTAATGGATAGCTCACCCAAGGCCTTAACTTTAAGTGTGTTCATCAACCATCTGTTGCAGCACTTGCTATGTAATGGACTCAGTGTTAAGTAACAAGATGTGAAAGTGACCAAACTCCCCATCCTACCTTGTGGAGAAAAGAGAGCATATAAATGAATAATCATCACTTAGTATGACAAGTGTCATAATGGAGAGATATATGAAGTGGAGGTGGTACAAAGCAGCCACAAAGCAGTCACGCCAGTGCTCCTCTTTCTCCAGTATCCCAAGAACACTGCACTCTGTCCCTCCTCATTCTCAACTGAGAGAAATCCTTCTAGTGCTCTTTCTCTGGGTATCTAGCCCAGAACAGACTTTCGCAAGTCTAGGTTCCCCTTCCGTTCCAGCAGTAGAGGAGGATTCAAATAATTCAAATTATTTCTGGCTTCTGCTTTCTCATATTCCTTTGGTTCTTTACCCAGGCATCTTACTCATATATATCCCTGCTTCTTGCCTTTCCCCTGTCCAAACTACTATTTTTCCATCTCTTCCTAAACCTATCTTGGATGATTATTTTGCACATATAAAACATCTGCATTTATACAAAACATATTTAATAGTCCCTGCCTACAACGAAGAAGGGACTTGTGAGGCCAAAAGCCAGAAAAAAAAATAAATGCAATTGAACTATCATCAACATAGCCTTCCTCCTCTACTGCTTCAGAGCCAGGGCATCATGGACCCCAGGAGGATGTTCTGTTCCAAATTTTATTACATTTCGAGGGAGGTTACAGAATACCTCATTCGCTAGTGCCCAGGCACTGACCCCTAGCCTGTCCCTTCTGTCTCTCCAAAATCTAAGGTTGGCTAGGTGTGGTGGTTCATGCCTGTAATCCTAACATTCTGTGAGGCCAAGGTGGGTGGATTATTTGAGCTTATGAGTTCCAGACCAGCCTGAGCAAGAACAAGACCCTGTCTCTACTAAAAATACTAGAAAAACTAGCCAGGCATTGTGGCAGGCACCTGTAGTTCTAGCTACTTAGGAGGCTAAAACAAGAGGATTGCTTGAGTAGAAGTGTCTGAGTTTGCTGTGAGCTATGATGCCATAGCACTCTATCCAGGACAATGGACTCTGCCTAAAAAAACAAACAACAACAACAAAAAAAAAAACTAGAAAAAATAGCCAGGTGTGGTGGCAGGCACCTGTAGTTGGGAGAGCTATTCGGAGGCTATTCGAAGGAGGCTGAAGCAAGAGAATGGCTTGAGCTCAAGAGTTTAAGGTTGCTGTGAGCAATGACACCATGGTACTCTACCCAAGGTGATAGAGTAAGACTATCTCAAACAAAAGAAAAAAAAAAAAAAAAATGTTAAGGCCACTGTATCCAGCCAGACAGTCATTACTCAACATGTCCTAAGCACTCCTGTGAACCAAGAACCAAGTACCCCACAATGTACACAACGCCCTATACATCACAAATGCCTGACTATTATCTATAATTGAATCACTGATAAGAGAAAAACATGCGAGCCTCTCTTGCCCCTTTCTCAGGAATATCTCAGAGCAAAAAATATTCTGTGAAAGCCAGACGCGGTGGCTCATGCCTGTAATCCTAGCACTTTGGGAGGTCAAGGCAGGTGGACTGCCTGAGCTCACGGGTTCGAGACCAGCCTGAGCAAAAGCGAGACTCCATCTCTAAAAACAGCCAAGAGTTTAAGGTTGTTGTGAGCTGTGACACTACAGCACTCTACTGAGGGGACAAAGTATGACTCTGCCCCCCCCCAAAAAAAAAATATAGATATAGATATAGATATAGATATAGCCTAAGGTTATAGTCTTCCCACACACACACAAAAGAAAAGCCTCTTATTCATCCAAGCCCAGAGCAGGGAGACCTTTACCCCACCTAAGGGCTGACACAGCCCTCCTATCACCATCCCAAGGGAGCCAGAAAAACCAGTGCTGTAAAACACCATTTTAATCAAGTGACTTGTCTCCTGTTAGTGTAAATTTAGGGGGAAATTTTCTCAAGGAACTAGAAATAAATGGAGGGGAAGAAAGGAACAGAAACTAATGAACATGGTAATTATCCCCCAAAGTTGCAAATCAGAACAATTCTTCACTTGAAGACAAGTATGAAAAACAAGATTAAAATGCTTTAGGGATGTGTTCGTGAAACAGCAGGTAATAGAGTAGATAAAATGTATTTACAGTACCTTGCTGGGGACATGTACCTTTTGGCTAATAGCTAACAGATACTAAATACCACTGTAAAAATAATATTCTTCCATCCTTCATTATGGAGTTACAATTATCTATGAAAAAGCAGACAAACAGCAAATTACTTTGACTGATAATAATTCCAGAGCCCAAGTTTGTTCTAAAGCATCTAGGCACAAGTAGGCATATGGCAAGTTACAACCCCTGTACACGTATTAGTTTACTCAGGCTGACATTAAAAAATACCATAGATTAAGATGGGCACAGTTGGCTTGGTGCCTATAGCACAGTGGTTACGGCGCTGGCCACATACACCCAGGCTGGCAGGTTCGAACCCAGCCTGGGCCAGCTAAACAACAACTGCAACAAAAAAAATAGCCAGGTTTGATGGCATGTGCCTATAGTTTTAACTACTCAGGAGGCTGAGGCAGGAAGATCACCTGAACCCAGGAGTTTGAGGTTAACAGAGCTACACTGCTATCACTACACTCTAACCCAGGCAAAAACAGAGTAAGACTGTCTTGCCAGTCAGGTAGCACAGCCATTTGGAATTCTTCTATGCTGTAAGCTCCTGGCCAGTGAATAAAGCCCTTCCTCTTACCAAGATCAAGGTTCTCATCCTGGTTTCCAGATAGCTACCTTCATGCAGGGTACTAACATGGCCTTTCCTCAGTGTGCGCAGGAAGTAGGAGGGGGATGAGCTCTCTGCTGTCTCTTCTTATAAGGATACTAACTCTATGAATCAGGGTCCCATCCTTGTAAACTCTTTTTTTGTTTGTTTGTTGGAGACAGAATCTTATTCTGTCACCCCAGCCAGAGTGCAGAGGCATCGGGATCATAGCTCACTACAACCTCAAACTCCTGGGCTCAAATCAAGCAATGCTGCTGCCTCAGCCTTCCAAACACAGGCACACACCACCACACCTAGCTAATTTTTCTATTTTTAGTTGAGTCAGGGTCTTACTCTTTTTGAGGTTGGTCTTGAACTCCTGATCTCAAGTGAGCCTCCCACCATGGCCTCCCAGAATGCCAGGATTACAGGTGTGAGCTACTGCACCCATCTTATGACCTCATTTAACCTTAACTACCTCCTTACTTCAAGTATAGCCACACTTGGGATTAGGCTTCAATACATAAATTTTGAGGGGACATAAGCATTCAGTCGGTCCTTACCGCTCCCTGCAACAGAAGACCTGTTCCTAAAGACCATCCCAGGCACCGAGAAAGAGAAATGGAGAGGAATGGATAAGAGGGTGGCCTTGGGAATACCTGCGGACTATGGAGGGTGATGGCCAAAGATCCTAGGGCAAAGGGGGCAAAGATGGACACGAAGGGGAACTCTCTCAAATAATCTCTTAAGGAAATATTCCTCTCCTTTTCACAGAGTATGGCTAAATAACAATAACAGTAATATAATATGTATTATATATAACAATAATACTCACTGGAAACTAAGCAGTAATTATATACCTGGCACAATGCCAGGTGCTTAGCATGCAAGGTTTGAAGTGTCACAGAAATTCAGTACAGAAGATTTGGTAATCATTTTCATTTTACAGATAAGAAAATAAGCTCACAGCTCGGCGCCTGTAGCTGAAGCAGCTAAGGCGCCAGTCACATACACCTGAGCTGGCGAGTTCAAATCCAACCCAGGCCTGCCAAACAATATGACAACTACAACTAAAAAATAGCCGGGCATTGTGGCGGGTGCCTGTAGTCCCAGCTACTTGGGAGGCTAAGGTAAGAGAATCGCTTAAACCCAGGAGTTTGAGGTTGCTGTGAGCTGTGATGCCATAGCACTGTACCCAAGACGACAGCTTGAGGCTCTGTCTCAAAAAAAAAAAAAAACAAGAAGGAAAGAAAGAAAGAAAGAAAATAAGCTCACGTTGGTGAAAGTGACTTGCCCAAGGTCAGGTGGTATGATAGGCAGAATAGTAGCACCCCAGAGATATATAGATCCTAATCCCTAGAGCCTATGAATGTTACCTTATAAGGAAAAAGGGTCTTTGCAGATATGATTAAGTTAAAGATCTTAAAATGATGATCCTAGATTATCTGGGTAGGCTCTCTAAAAACAACAAGAAAGGCAGAGACATATTTGACAAACACAAAGAAAAAGGTGATGTGGGCTCGGCACCCATAGCACAGTGGTTACAGCATCAGCCACATATACAGAGGCTGGCGGGTTTGAACCCAGCCTGGGCCAGCTAAACAACAATGACAACTGTAACAAAAAAATAGTGGGCATTGTGCCGGGCGCCTATAGTTCCAGATACTTGGGAGGCTGAGGCAAAAGAAATACTTGAGCCCACAAGTTTGAGGTTGCTATGAGCTGTGACACTATGGCACTCTACCCAGAGTGACACAGTGAGACTCTGTCTCAAAAAAAAAGTGATATAAGAACAGAGCAGAGAGAGATTTGAAGATGTCAGCCTTGAAGACTGGAGTGATGTGGCCACTGGCCAAAGAATGCTGTTAGCCATCAGAAGCTGGAAAAAGCAGAGAATAGAGTAGACTCTGCCCCCAAAGCCTTTGGAGGGAGCATGGCCCCTTCTGACAACACTTTAATTTTAGCTCTGATTTCAGACTTCTGGCCTCCAGAACTGTGAGAAAATAAACCTCCTGTTGTAAGCCACCAAGTTTTGTTATTTTGTTATACCAGTCCTAGGAAATTAATAATACCTAGTAATGTTAAAGCAGACTTTCAACCTAGGTCCTTTGGTTCCAGGGCTGCACTCTTGAGTCCTGTATCTTGCTCCTTTTCTGCACACAGCCTCCCCAAGCCAGCCTATCCACTGCACGATAGATGATCCTACCAAGAATGGAAGCAATCAGCACTGACAGTTCCTCTGCTGCACAGCCTTTCTTTCAACATCACAGCAAAAGCTCATCAGTGGCTGAACCAACATCTTAGTGTTCAATTATCAAGTATGGAGAGAAACAGCCCAGAATCCAAAATCATGAGAAAGCGATTCAAACTGTCTAACAAAGATTCTCAGCTAATATTTTGCTTGCATTTAACTGTTTTTCAAATCATGGAGAAGTTCCTGTCATTCTGCTCCATCCAGCCCACAATTCACAATTTATTCTTTCCCACACAAATAACATTTGGAGAGCAGTACCAAACCACAAGTAGTTCAGTTTCTCCTCTGCTCCAAGTGCTGCTATTCACTACTTTATGACTCCCCAAGAATACCAAGAAGAGTGAACCACCCTGAACCCCTCTCTCAAAAGTTTTCAGGATAAGTGAGATTTTTGTTTGCTTTTTTTGAGATAGGGTCTTGCTCTCATTGCCCAGCCTAGAGTATAGTGATGGGATCTGGCATGATCATAGCTCACTACAGCCTTAAACTCATGGGCTCACGCAATTCTCCTGCCTCAGGTTCCCAAGTAGCTGCATGCCATCACTCCCAGCTAATGTTTTCCTTTCTTTCCTTCCCTTTTACCCTTCCTTCCTTCCTTTTCTTCCTTTCCTTCTCTTTCTTTTTTCTTTTTTTTTTTTTTTTTTAAGAGATAGGGTCTTGCTGTGTTGCCCAGGCTGACCTCAGACTCCTAGTTTCAAGCAATCTTCCCTACCTCCAGAGTTGCTGACATTATAGGCCTGAGCCATCAGGACAAGTGTTAGTGTAAGCAAGCTGGTACAGAAGTGCTTTGAGTAAACCAATCCTGGAATTATTAAGCAAGCTAATAAACACATTGTCAGGACAAAAGTATGGCATTCCCCAAATGTACTTTTTGAACACATTCTGCCAAGTATGGTTTGGCTTTAATTATGTATAACACTTCAAAATGCAGGTAGAAAAACATAGTAGTATATTTTATAAAATTAATAATGTCTTGGTAATGGAGAACATGGTGGCTGCTATAGCTATTAAATCTCTGCAGAGGAGTCAGAACTGGTTTGGGATTTCTGAGAAAACAATCAGTTTGGAGGATTAACACAGGGAAATTCCTAAAAATTTCTAAGGTAGTAAAGCAATAGTACTAGGCACTTGTTAAAATACCCAAAGTTCTACTTTGCTTTCTTCTTTTGAGATAGGGTGTAGCTCTGTCCCCCAGGCTACAGTTGTCATCACTGTAACCTCAAACTTCTGGGTTCACGTAATCCTCCTGCTTCAGCCTCCCAGGTAGATGGAACTACAGGTATGCACCACCATAGCCAGATAATTTTTCTATTTTTTTGTAGAGACAGGGTCTCATTCTTGCTTAGGCTGGTCTCAAACTCCTGGCCTCAAGCAATTCTCCCACTTCAGCTTTCCAAATTGCTAGGATTTCAGGCCCCTGGCCTCTACTTTTCTTCTTGCTAGATGCTCTTCCTCTCCTTCAACACCATATCTTCCTTTAGTGTTCTTCTAGCAATGTTCTACCTTCTTTTCCCAAGCCAAGAAAAAGCCAAGAAAGTTCAATCTGATTTTCCATCAGTGTCCTAAAATAACACTTACACCAAATGCTAGGTCCACAATAACCCTATGTCATAGATACCATCATTATCCCTTATTACAGATGCAGAAGCTAAAATCAGAGGAGTTAAGCCACCTTTCCAAGGTCACAGAGCTAATCAATGGCAAAGCCAGAGTTAGAAAGCAGCTCTGACCCCAAAACCCAAGCTTTTTACTATAATACAATATCAAACTGCTTGCCTCTCAAATGAATGGGGGTACAAGGAGGCTTACTACTGTCACCTAAAGAAGACCTTACAGAGACAAATCCATATATCTTTGGCTTGAGTCTCTGAAGTGCTAAGAAAGACTTGCAAAAATGTTTTTTGCAAGTTTTGGTTTTTTTTGAGACAGTCTTAAGTTGTTGCCCTGGGTAGAGTGCTGAGGCATCATAGCTCACAGTAACCTCTAACTCCTGGACTCAAGCATTCCTCTTGCCTCAGTTTTTCTATTTTTAGTAGAGACAAGGTCTCACTTTTGCTCAGGCTGTTCTCAAACTCATGAGATCAAGCAATCCACGTGCCTTGTCCTCCCAGAGTGCCAGGATTACAGGCATGAGCCACCGTGCCCAGCCACAAAAATGCTCTTATAACTGTCTAGAAAATTTCTTCCATTCCTGATATCCTCATGGAGAATCTTCTGGAAAATGCAGTTACTCCCTAAGAATCCTTGATAGAAGCAAATGAGTCTAGAGACGAAAGCAAACTTACCCCTTCCTCAGATGAACCCAACCCCCAAAATTTAGCAATAACTGAAGGGAACCTACCCCTGCTTCCTCTACCTGAATCTCATCAGGCTGTCACCAGCCAAGATACTGATTCCACCACCAGGAAAATCATGGAGAGTTCCCAAGTCTAGAAGAGAAAACTCAAAAATAATGTAAAAAGAAAAGGGATAAGAAGAAAACAAAGCTCAAATTCCTATTTGTTATGTTTCTTCAGGTTCTGATTTTTCAAAGCTTCTTATTAAAATATTCTGGCTCCAAATTAGTTTTCTTTGCTGAGTCCTAATTATTGCTTTAGCTCTCTTCATATAGGTCCCCAAAGATTTTTTTAAAATGTAATTGAAAGGTCAACTTCTTCCATGGGAACTGCAGGGAGACTTTCTGACATCTTGCTCTAAAATGCTATTTTATAACTTCATAAAATTATACTCCAGACTTAATCATGCTAAGGAATTCTCCATGTCACCTGGCAATAGGGCTAATGAAAGCTGGGGATGTTGGGGGAGGAAGCGAGAGAAAAGAAAGATTGTGCTAATGGATTTAAAAAAGTCCCCATTTTCTCATTTAGCAGCACATATACAAAACAGGACTCTAAATTCTGGCCATATCACTAGGCTAGTACTGATGCCATTAAATTCTAAAGCTATTATGTCACTACATGACACTGCCCTTTTCTTTTTTGGAGAAAGCAATTTGAACAACTTTAGTATATGAAACACTTGATAAGTCAGTTAAAATAATAAATTGGGCGGCACCTGTGGCTCAGTGGGTAGGGCACCAGCCCCCTGTACAGAGGGTGGTGGGTTCAAGCCTGGCCCTGGCCAAACTATAACAAAAAAATAGCTGGGCATTGTGGCAGGCGCCTGTAGTCTCAGCTACTCAGGGGGCTAAGAGAAGAGAATCACCTAAGCCCAGGGGTTGGAGGTTGCTGTGAGCTGTGTGACGCCACGGCACTAGTGCCATAAAGTGAGACTCTGTCTCTACCAAAAAAAAAATAATAATAATAAAAATAAAAATAAATTTACAAGATAAAGAAATGCTTATAAAGTCTGAAATAGAAATAGGCAAAGAGATATGAAAACACTGTCAACCTTCTTATGATTCTAAAGGTAAACTTTAAAATCACTGT
Organism: Loris lydekkerianus; assembly: GCA_963574355.1. Taxonomy (NCBI): domain Eukaryota; kingdom Metazoa; phylum Chordata; class Mammalia; order Primates; family Lorisidae; genus Loris; species Loris lydekkerianus. The sequence goes on along the minus strand of CAUYPK010136603.1, from coordinate 31,595 downwards.
AAGACTATAAATCATTACAAATGAAAAAAGTTTAAGAGACTAAAAACCAATAGAGCAGCGTTTCTCAACCTTTGGGTCGTGACCCCTTTGGGGATCAAAAGACCCTTTCACAGGGGTCGCCTAAATACATCCTGCACACCAGATATTTACATTACGATTCATAACAGTAGCAAAATTATAATTATGAAGTAGCAATGAAAATAATTTTATGGTGGGGGGTTACCACAACATGAAGAACTGTATTAAAGGGTTGAGGCATTAGGAAGGTTGAAAACCACTGCAATAGAGAGAAAAACACAAAACACTCATATTTTGTTGTTAGAAAGGTACAATTAGGGCGGCGCCTGTGACTCAGTGAGTAGGGCGCCAGCCCCATAGCCGGGCTTTGTGGCAGGTGCCTGTGGTTCCACCTACCCGGGAGGCTGAGGCAAGAGAATCACCTAAGCCCAAGAGTTAGAGGTTGCTGTGAGCTGTGACGCCACAGCACTAAACCGACGACAACAAAGTGAGACTCTGTCTCTAAAAAAAAGAAAGAAAGAAATGTACAATTAAAATATACTTTTTGTTTTTCAGACTATCAATGCTGTAAATAACACTGTAATGTTGGTAATTTTTAAACAGAAAATTTTAACAATCGACACTGTCTTTTCTGATGGGGGAAAACACCAGCAGAATGCTGGGAGGAAAAGAACTGGGGCAGCAAAGCAAGGGAATGGAGAAGAAATGTAAACCATAAATTAGGGCTAGAAGCCCTGCTGCTTCTCCTGCCAGGAGTTGGCAAAGAAGGACTGAATCAAGTTTCTGAAAGTTAAGACCATGAAAAGGGATGTTAAAATAAATTGAGAGAGAAAACGGAAAAAGATCAGAGGAGAGGAGAGTCTTACTGCACCAGGTTTTCAATTTGTCTGCTTTCAGAGCTGAAGTTCTGAGTACCAGATTTTTTAAGGTTTATTTTAAGAGCTTTGAGGCCTCTTGGGGAAAAAAAAAAAACTCACTAATTCTACCTCTTTCAAAGTCTCTCAAATTTTGCTGCAATGGGGGGCATTTGCATGAAACAAGATGAGTTTCTCTTAGAGAAATGTCTCTTCCTTAGAACACAGCTGTGTTCATGTGTATGAACACATATGTAAGAGAAGAGAGACACTGTTTATGTGTATGAACACATATGTAAGAGAAGAGAGACACTGGAAGAGAAGAGAGACACTACCACAGCAGTCTATTATTCCATCATATGCACAGACGAAGAATATAAAGAGCTAAGAGGTCCGATCCCCTAAATCCTTGTTGCCAACACAACTGGTTTAAAGAAGTTCTCACTTTTAAGGAAAAAAGAGAAATTCAATACAAGTCAAAATGAAACAAGATGTAAATTTACTTTTTAACGATAAAAAATACTCAAGGTAAAGGAAAAAAAGTTTTTTTTTAATGTAGCCTCATTAGGCATCACAACATAGGCCATTATCATCCCTGAAGGCATCTCCAATTTGGGGATTCTCTGGCTGATCCACTTCTATATATATGACACAAGATCATTCATGAATGACAATCAAAATGGGATAGAAGAGTGTAACAGTGCATTTTATTTTATTTTTGGTGAGACAGAGTGTCACACTATCATCAGGCTGGAGTACAGTAACATGATCACAGCTCACTGCAACCTCCAATTCTCAGGCTCAAGTGATCCTCCTGTCTTAGCCTCCTAAGTAGCTGGGACTGCAGGTTAACTTTAATTAATTTTTGTATTTTTTTGTGGCAACAAGGTCTCACTGTGTTTCCCAGACTGGTCTCAAACTTCTAGCCTCAAGTGATCCTCCTGTCCCTTGGCTTCCCAAAGTTCTGGGATTTACAAGCATGAGCCACTATACCTGGCTGCGTTTTACCCATCCCAACTATAATTCTACAGTCACAAAAAACCATATTATAGCCTAGAAGTGGAAAAGATGGAGTTTAATATATTACCTATAACTCTCGCCAAAAGATAGCTGTGAAAATTTCTGAAAGATAACACTCCTTTGAACAGGAACTGCAGACACAACATAGGGGCCAGGATACAGAACAAGTGAGGAAAGATTAAAGGAATAAGGATCATCATTTATCATAGAAAAGATTGAAGGGGGAGGTGAAAGAAGTGAAAGGAGCAGGGAAAGTTGCTTAAGAAAGCTACTCACTTGTTCTAGCAAAAAAAACACCTTCTGGCTCCAGAACTTTTAAATACCTGTCTTCCTGATTTGTATCTGAAATTCTTGTATAACTTGATTCTTGTATAAGGAAGGATCACACTTGTAATCCCAGAACTTTGGAAGGGCAAGGTGGAAAGATCACTAGAGGCCAGGCTGCACAACGTAAGTGAGACCCTGTCTCTTAAAAAAAAGGTGTGGAGGGGGGGAGCATCACTAAAAGTGGACTTGTAGATAAGTTCAAACATAAGTTAAACAGTATTGGATAGAAGATGGTCAGTAACTGAAGCAAGTTAAAACAATGACTTTTGAGTGACCAAATACCCTCAGTTAACCACAAGGCAAAGTACTTCAAAGGAGAGAAATAAGCAAAGGCAAGAGCTATCAAGAGAGATGTAAAGTATCCTTCCATTTGAGAGCCTTATAAATAGTGAAGAGGAAGCAATATCTAAATCAGGTTAAAGTGACCATGTGCTTTGTGGAAAGGAAAAGGAGGAACCAGATTTGGGTGGGAGAAGAGAACCCAAGTAGAGACCAGTACCAGCAGGATTATGGTTCTCAGTGAACACAGAACCTTTTTAGGAATACTAACCGATCTCTGCTGGCTAACCCTGCTCCACCAGATACACTCTCTTGCCCATATCCATCCCTGGGATTTTATTCTCTAAGGACCAGGATGTTGAGTAGCAATAACATTTGGGACTCAAATGTTCGCATCTCCTTCTTTTTCTGGGGAGCTTGGAACACATTTCTAGAAAAGCAAAGAAAAAGGATTGTCAACGACTCCACAGGTGAACACACCAGCACTGAGCAGCTCCCTACAGTCTCTGCAGCAAAGTTACAGATCCTATGAAAGGGAGACAATTAAAAGTGTTCTACGGTCTCACTCACACGGCCAATATTTGCCATAAAAAACCAGGCCACTACCAGAAAGAGGTGCACCATTCCCTTTGATCTATGTCTCATCCTGCCACCCACTTCCACTCTGGATAGAATTTGATTCTATCAGGCTATTGTCAATCTGTCAATTCCTATCTAATGACCTTATCTAAGAACTAAGGTAGTATTGTAAAAAGTATCTGTAGAAAATCAGAGTGAGATAAATGTGCTCTGTCCTAGTGAGCTTATGTGTTTGTTTCATTCCAGCAAATACACTAAAAGCTTGCTTCCTTATAACAGAAGACCCAAAAATCAATGCTCAAAGCCCAGCAACCACAAACTTCCCTTTCTAATAACAAAATGCCAGGAAGAAAGAGAGCCACATAAAATCAAGCAAGGGAAAAACAGCCTCTCCTCAGAATGTTCCAATTAATGGTAGGGAGTGGGAGGGAAAGGGAGAACACTAAATAAATAACGAATAAAAAGTAAGTCCTCTTGATTACATTCATTTAGAATCCAAAGCAGTATAAATGTTAATACCTGTGTTAATACTCAAGTTCTGAGTAATAAAAGAATATATTCTCATTCAAAAACTCCTTCATTGAACAAACGTTAATCATCTACTATATGCCAGGTATTATTCTTACCACTGGGAATACAGAGGTGAACATGACAGATATGGTCCCTACTCTCACAAAACTTACATTCTAGTGGAGGGGAAACAGTCAACAGAAGTAATCAAACAAGAAAAATATCAGATAGTGGTGTTATGGTGACTTAAGTAATCACTTTATACCAGTTTCATGAAAGGAAGAGCCTTTTTTGTAAGTAACAGCAGAAAGGCAGAAATGAGAAGAGAATGACAAGGAGCTACTCAGGTGGAAATGTAGGAAGACTATTCTTGGCAGAGGTCAGAGTTGGAGCAAAGGCTCTCTGCTCAAGAATGAGAAAGAAGGTCCCAGCCTGGCATGGTGGCTCAAGCCTATAATCCTAACACTCTATAAGGCCAAGGCAGGAGGATCACCTGAGGTCAAGAGTTTAAGACCAGCCTAAGCAAGAGTGAGACCCCATCTCTTCTAAAAATAGAAAAAAATAGCCAGGTGTGGTGACACAGCCTGAATCCCAGCTACTCGGGAAGTTAAGGCAGAAGGATCACTTGAGCCCAGGAGTTTGAGTTTGCAGTGAATTATGATGTGGGCATGGCACTCAGGCCCAGGCAAGGGTGCAGGATTCTTTAAAAAAAAAAAAAAAGAAAGAAAGAAAGAAAGAAAATAAAGGTCCCCGCAGCACAGTAGGCAAGGGGGAAGAGTATAGGAAAAGAGGCTGCCAACACAGGCAGGCAGGGATTGGAAAATGAAAGGCCTTGTTACCAGGGTAAAGAGTATGGAGTTGATTCTAAGTAGGAGAGTGAGCCATCAGAGGATGTGAGACAGAGAAGTGATGTGTTCCTTAAGAATTTATTTAAAGAAGCTGATAACTAATTCCAAGATACAGACTGACTTCTCAAAAAAGCTACCTAGCCACAGAAATTCAGAACAGTTTAATTTCCCAAAAGAAATACTTAATTTTTTTAATCCATCAGTTATTGAATATGTACTGTTTTACATATTTTATTTTATTTAATCCTCAACCAACATTATAAGTAGATATTACTATTTCCATCGTACAGATGATGAGGTAATTAAAGCTTAGAGAGGAAGAGAAATGATTTGTCCAAGACCATACAACACAGACATGACACAAAGCCAGGACTGGAATCAGGTCTGTTTGACTCAGAAGGGCTGACGCTCCCAGACACTTTCTTTTTTTTTTTACTTTTTTTGAGAAAGAGTTTCACAAGTGCCGCAGGGTCTATAGCTCACAGAAGCCTCAAACTCTTGGTTGGGCTCAAGCGATTGTCTTACCTCAGACTCCCAAGTAGCTAGGGCTACAGGTGCCCGCCACAATGCCTGGCTATCTGTAAAGGTGAGGTCTCACTCAGGCTGGTCTTGAACCTGTGAGCTGAGGCAATCCACCTGCCTCCCAGATACTTTCTCTGATGACTCCACTGTTGCGTGACCGGAGACACAAAAGAACAGCAGCTTTGCCGTGGGCATAAGCTCGCTCCTGCAATTATTAAGGGTAAACAAGAAACAGACTACATAGTATGGGATGGCATGCAGCAAAGTTCTTTATTTCGGGGATCTGATTTTATACACTTCTAGTCACGTACACAATCTATCATCTGTTAGTTTCACCATTACCTCATTTTACCTATCTGAAATTAACTTGTAAGGAAATATCCTGTTACCACATCAACACAATCACTTCTGCAGTAAACATCCTTTTCTAGACACTGACTAATCTCTTGGGCAGATATCTAAATAAAGATCACAAAGAAGAAAGCAGCCACAGGGGAACAGAGTTAATGGAAGAGTACCTTCAAGCGTTCACTCAGTTTACTCAGCATGAAGTAACAACTGTGTCTCTCCTCAGGGCGGAGCACCTATAGATCTCTGACAATATGTTTTTAACATACGTCAACCCTCTGGCCCATATCTCTGAGGAAGGGCGGCATTGCCCTTTGGCCTCAGGCTTAACGGGGTGCACAACTTCAGAGAATTGGCTTGTGGAATTTTAACTCCAGGCAAGCTAACTCTGCACATGCCTCAGGGGGCCTCAGGTCCCTTAAGCCTCTGTAAGAATAGCAAGCCGTTTTAAACTCACACTGAGTTCACTTTGTGTGCTTGATGTAGGATATGTTTATTTCTAAATATTATCCTACGCTCCACCCCTTCCCTCACAGAGGGAAAAGAGAATATAGTTCTATTGAGTTACTACTCAAGGCTCCCGTTCACGGGTATTTCTCCATCTGAAGCAGCTACTCATCTTCCCTACTAAGAAAGACAGATTGGGACCTAACTCCAAATACCTACTCTAAGGTAATAAGGCAAACCCAACCCCATTGCCCAACATCCTTGCCCAACTTCTCTCAGCACCTGAGTCCAGTACTTATAATGCCTTCAAAGAACTCAAACCTCATTAAGAGTAACTCCCCTTTGAGTTTTGGAAGCCATTAAAATTCTCACCAATGAGTATCTACCATGTGCCAGGAACATGACCTGCATTATCTCATTTCATACTGACTGCTCCAGGTCTTGAGCACCAGTACACATTTGTACAAATAAGGAAACTAAGTCACAGAAGTAATAAGTACAAAGAGGAAAGGAATGAGGGAAGATGGTAGAGTAGAAGCACCAGAAATATGTCTCCCTACCTAGACAACAATTGCATGGACAGAATCTGTCTGAAGTAACTTACAACCGTAGCAGTAGCTCACACCCATAATCCAAACAACTCAAAAGGCTGAAGCAAGATGATCACTTGAGGCCAAAAGTTCTAGATAAAAACTTATAAAAAAAAAATACAGGGTGGCACCTGTGGCTCAAAGGAGTAGGACACCTGCCCCATATACCAGAGGTGGTGGGTTCAAATCCAGCACTGGCAAAAAATAAATAAATAAAAAATATATATATACACACATATATATATACACAAAGAAAATATTTTGTACTGTTCTACAATATGTTTATGCTCTAAGTTTTATTTAAAAGAGTCAATATTTTTAAAAATTTAGTTTATAAAGTAAAAAGCTTACAGTAAAGTAAGGTTAATTTATTATTGAACCAAAAAAATTTTTTTCAGCTTTTGGCCAGGCTGGGTTTGAACCCGCCACCTTCCAGTATATGGGGTCGGTACCTACTCCTTTGAGCCACAGGCACCACCCTCCAAAAATTTTTTTATAAATTTAGTGTATCCTAAATTTACATTGTTTGTAAAGTCTACGGTTAAGTATAATAATGTCCTGCACCTTCACATTCACTTACCACTCATTCACTGTTCCAGATAACATCTGGTTATGGTAAGTGTCCTATATAGGCATCTTTTACATAATATTTCTACTGTACTTTTTCTATGTTTAGATACACAAAATATTACCATTTTGTAATAGTTATTTATAGTATTCAGTACAATATAATGCTGTATAAGTTTTGTAGCCTAGGAAAAACAGGCTATATAGCATACAGACTAGGTGTGTAGTAGGCTATACCATATGGGTTTATGTAAGCACACTCTATAATGTTTGCACAACTAAATTACCAATGACGTATTTCTTAGAACATATTCTTTTTTTTTTTTTTTTTTGTAGAGACAGAGTCTCATTTTATCACCCTGGGTAGAGTGCCATGGTGTCACACAGCTCACAGCAACCTCCAACTCCTGGGCTTAGGTGATTCTCTTGCCTCAGCCTCCGGAGTAGCTGGGACTATAGACACCTACCACAACACCCGGCTATTTTTTTGTTGCAATTTGGCTGGGGCCAGGTTTGAACCTGCCACCCTCGGCATATGGGGCCAGTGACCTACCCACAGACCCACAGGCACCACCGATATTCTTGTTGTTAAGACAAATATGACTATAGATTGGCACTCTGGAGATCATTGAAGACTTGAAACTTCCAGGAAAAGGCTTGGGTGGTAAATTGCAGTTAATTTCTGTCAATTTCAAATATTAGCACTGTAGGTACTACCCACCCATCCCCCCAGCCTCATGGCAGACATCTGGTCTTGAGTTCGTAAAGCAGCCTGCACACAGATTGTAGGAGCCAAGTCACAAAAAAAGAAGACAAAGAAAAAAGAACTGGACAATAGGTGCTAAAAAACCTCTTCTATATATTGGGAATCTGTGTTCTTTTTTCTTATTTTGTCACCCTCGGTAGAGTGCCATTGCATCACAGCTCACAGCAACCTCCAACTCTTGGACTCAAGTGATTCTCTTATTTCAGCCTCCCTAGTAGCTGGTTCTATAGGTACCCGCCACAACACCCAGCTATTTTTAGAGACAGGGTCTTACTCTTGCTCAGGCTGGTCTCAAACCTGTGAGCTCAGGCAATCCACCCACCTCAGCTTCCCAGAATGCTAGGATTACAGGTGTGAGTCACTGCACCCAGTCTGGGATCTATGTTCTAATTCTGATTGCTACTTCTGTTTATAGAGGTACGGACATATAGTGCTGGAAACTGTTGTTGCTCCTCCTCCTGTTGTTGCTATTCTTTCCCCACTGGCTGTGGTGACTTCCAGTAAAAATGTTTCCCTCTCTTCATTTTGTACTCTTTCCCCTTCTGGGAGTCAAGAATTAAAGATTAGAATGTTTGAAAGCAACCACATGGCTCGGCACCTGTAGCTCAAGTGACTAGAGCGCCAGCCACATACACCAGAGCTGGCAGGTTGGAATCCAGCCGGGGCCTGCCAAACAGCAATGACAACTACAACCAAAAAAAAAATAGCCGTGCGTTGTGGCAGCACCTGTAGTCCCAGTTACTTGGGAGGCTGAGGCAAGAGAATTGCTTAAGTCCAAGAGCTTGAGGTTGCTGAGCTGTGATGCCACAGCACTCTACCCAGAGTGACAGCTTGAGACTCTGTCTCAAAAAAAAAAAAAAAAAAGAAAGAAAGAAAGAAAAGAAAAGAAAAAGAAAGAAAGAAAGAAAGAAAGAAAGCAACCAGATAAGCCAGGTGTGGTGGTATCCACCTATAGTTGTAGCTACTTGGGAGGATCACTTGAGCCTAGGAGTCTGAGGCACTATGATCACATCACATCTATAAATAGCCTCTGCACTCCAAGAGGCTTGCTGTAGACAGCATAGCAAGACCATGTTTCTGCAAAAACAAACAGACAAGATTGCACATGGGGGGAAAATCAGAAAGTCATTACACACGCGCAGGGAAAGCACAGGCTCAGAGAAACCTTGAGAAGATCTTAAGTTTAGAACTAAGGCTGATCACCTGCACACAACCTACAATAATCAAAAGAAATACAAAACCACAAACACTGGGAAAGATGGAGAATCTGATTTCCAGAGTTACAAAATTATGAGATTCAAATGTCCAGTGTTTAACAAAAACACAAAGTATACAAAGAAACGGGAATGTATGGCACACACAAAAGAAAAAAGTAAACCAACAGAAACTCTCCCTGAAAAGACCTGATGGTTGATCTACAAGGCAAAGACTTTCAAACAAACATCTCAAAGATGCTCAAAAACTAAAGAAAGCCACAGAGAAAGTCAGAAAACAATACTGGAAATAAAAAATAGAGATATCAACAAAGAAACAGAAAACCAAACAAAAAAAAAAATTAGAAAGAAATTCTAGAGCTGAAAAGTATAATACCTAAAATGAAAACTTCACCAGAGGGATTTAATGGCAAAGCAAAAGAATCAATGAACTTGAATATAAAACAATGAAAATTATCAAGTTTGAAAAAAAATTAAAAGTAAACAAAGATTATAGAACCTGTGGGATATGATCAAGCAGACTAAGATACACATTGTGACAGCCCCAGAAAGCAAAGAGAAAGTGGCAGGGCAGCGCCTGTGGCTCAAAGGAGTAGGGTGCCGGCCCCATATACCAGAGGTGGTGGGTTCAAACCCAGCCTCAGCCAAAAGCTGCAAAAAAAAAGAAGAGAGAGAGAAAGTGGCAGAAAAATATCTGAAGGACGAGGTATAGTAGCTCACACCTGTAATACTAGTACTCCGGGAGGCTGAGAGGGGTGGATTGCTTGAACTCAGGAGTTTGAGACCAGCCTGAAAAAGAACGAGATCCCGTCTCTACTAAAAATAAAAAAACTGAGGCAAGAGGATTGAGCCCAAAAGTTGGAGGTTGTTGTGAGCTATGAGGATGACACAACTGGCACTCTACTCAGGACAACAGCGTGAGACTCTGTCAAAAAAAAGGCTTGCTCCCATAGCTCAGTGATTAGGGCGCCAGCCACATACACTGGGGGTGGCAGGTCTGAACCCAGCCCAGGCCTGCCAAACAACAATGACAACTACAACAACAACAAAAAATAGCCAGGCATTGTGGCAGGCACCTGTAGTCCCACCTACTTGGGAGGCTGAAGCAAGATAATCACTTAAGGCTCGGTGCCTACAGCTCAAGTGGCTAAGGTGCCAGCTACATACACCAGAGCTGGCAGGTTTGAATCCAACCCAGGCCTGCCAAACAACAATGATAACTATAACCAAAAATAGCCGGGCATTGTGGCAGGCGCCTGTAGTCCCAGCTACTTGAGAGGCTGAGGCAAGAGAATAACTTAAGCCCAAGAGTTTGAGCTTGCTGTGAGCAGTGACACCACATCACTCTAACCAGGGCAACAGCTTGAGACTCTGTCTCAAAAAAAAAGAGAGAGAGAATCACTTAAGCCCAAGCATTGGAGGTTCCTGTGAGCTATGATGTCACAGCACTCTACCACGGGCAACATAGTGAGACTCTGTCTCAAAGAAAAAAAAAAAAAAAAAATAGGTGATACACACCTGTAACCCAAGCTACTTGAGATGCTAAGGCAAGAGAATCACTTGAGCCCAAGAGGTTGAGGTTACAGTGAGCTATGACAATGGCACTGCATTCTATCCAAGGTGACAGGGTAAGACTCTGCCTCAAAAATTTAAGAAAAGGGTGAAGGAGAACCTGTAATCCCAGCACTATGGGAAGCCAAAGCAGAAGGATCACTTGAACCCTGGAGTTTGAGGCTATAGTGAGCTATGATCACACCATTGCACTCCAGCGTAAGACTCTGTCTCTGGAAAAAAAAAAAAGGAAAAAGGAAAAGGAAAGGAAGGAAAGAAAGAAAAGAAAAGAAAAAGGAGAAATGAACACAACCCCAGATTAAAAAAAAAAAAAAAAAAACTGAGGGATTTTGCTACCACTAGACCTGCCCTGCAAGAAATGCTAAAGGGAATGAGTCCTATAGGTTAAAATGAAAGATGCTACACAGTATGTCAAAGTCCTAGGAAGAAACAAAGATCTCAGTAAAGGTAAACACAAATGCAATTACAAAAGCTAGTACTACTGTAACTTTCTAGCACTGCATTTGTTTCCTACTGCAGTCCCCAAACCCTGATATAGGTTTATGGCCTGTTAGGAAATGGGCCACAAAGCAGGAGCTGAGCGGCAGGCAGCAAATGAAGCTTCATCTGCATTCACAGCCACACCTCATCACTTGCATGACCTTCTGAGCTCCACCTATTAGATCAGTAGCAGCATTACATCCTCAGAGGAGCACGAACCCTCCAGTAAACTGTGCACATTGAAGGATCTAGTTTGCAACTCCTTATGAGAATCTAATGCCTGATAATCTGAAGTAAAAGTAATGAATCATCCCAAAACCATTCCTCCACCCTCGTCTGTGGAAAATCCATGAAACCAGTCCCTGGTGACAAAAAGGTTGTGGACCACTGAGTTGAGAGACTAATGCATTAAGAAATATATATGTGATGAAAATGTGTCAAACGGTCTATAAAACCAGTGTATGGTGCCCCATGATCGCATTAATGTACACAGCTATGATTTAATAATAAAAAATATATATATAGCTTATGGTTTTAGACACATAATATATAAGATATAATATTGTGACAGCAATAACTAAGGGGGTGAGAAATAGTTGTTAAAAGAGGAGAGTTTTTGTACGTTATTAAAGTTAAACTAGTATAAATTCAAATTAATATTTTAACTGTAGGTTTTAAATGTAGTACCCTTAAAAACCACAAAGAAAATAGCTATGGCCAGGCACAGTGGTAATCCCAACACTTTAGGAGGCCAAGAAAGGAGGATTGTTTGAGACCAGCCTGAGAAAAGTAGTAAGACACCTATCTTCATAAAAAAGTTTAAAAAATCAGGCCAAGTACCTGGCTCACACCTATAATCCTAGCACTCTGGGAGGCCCAGCCAGGTGGATCACCTAAGCTTATGAGTTTGAGACCAGCCTGAACAAAAGTGAGACCCCCATCTCTACTAAAAATAGAAAAACTAGCCAGACATAGTGGTGCGTGCCTGTAGTTCCAGCTACTCAGGAAGCAAGAAAATTGCTCAAGCCCAAGAATTTGAAGTTGCTGTGAGTTGTGATACCACTGCACATTACCCAGGGTGACGGAGTAAGACATAGTTTCAATAAATATTTATTTAATAAATAAATGGATAAATAAAATTAATTAAATTAAAAATGAATCTGATGTGGTGGCACATGCCTGTAGTCCTAGCTACTGGGGACAATGATACAGGAAGATCCCTTGAGTCTATTTGGACATTGTAGTGAGCTATGATTGTGCCACTAACCTCCAGCCTGAGTTCCAGAACAAGACCCCATCTCTTAAAAAGAGCAAAAAAATTTTTTAAAGTTTAAAAATAAATACAGAAGGCTCAAATTACTAAAGACACAAATGAAAATAGAGGCCAGGTGCGGTGGCTCACACCTATAATCTTTGCATTCTGGGAGGCTGAGGCTGGGAGTATTCCGTCTCCTTTAATTTTTCTTTTTTCTTTTTTGAGACCAAGTCTCACTGTTTCCCTGGGTAGAGTACCATGGCATCATCATAGCTCACAGCAGCCTCAAACTCCTGGGTTCAAGTAATCCTCTTGCCTCAGCTTCCCAAGTAGGTAGGGCTACAGGTATTTGCCACTATGCCTGGCTAGTTTTTTTCACTCTTACTCAGGCTGGTCTCAAACACCTCAGCCTCCCAGAGTGCTAGGATTACAGGTGTGAGCCACTACGGTCAGTCCCCTTCAATATTTTGGAAAAGTTTGAGAAGGATTGATGTTATTTTGTTAAATATTTGGTAGAATTCACTGTTGAAGCCATCAGGTCTAATAGTTTTCTTTGTTGGGAGATTTTTGGTTACTGATTCAATCTCCCTTCTATTTATTGGATTGTCAGTTCAGATTTTTTATTTCTTTGTGATTCATTCTTGGTAGGTTTTGTGTATCTGTGAATCTGTGTGTATCATCTAGGTTATCCAATTTGTTGGTGCAGCATGTTTGCTGATAGTGCTTTCTTATAATACTCTGTATTTCTGTAGAATTAGTAGTAATACCTCCATTTTCTCTCTCTCTCTTTTTTTTTTTTTTTTTTTGAGACAGTCTCACTTTGTCAGCCTTGGTAGAGTACCAGGGCGTCATAGCTCACAGGAACCTCAAACTCTTGGGCTCAAGGGATTCTCTTGCCTCAGCCTCCAAGAAGCCGGGACTACAGGCCCCCGCCACAGTGCCCAACTAATTTTAGAGACAGGGGTCTCTGTCTTGCTCAGGCTGGTCTCGAACCTATGAGGTCAGGTGATCTGCCCTCCTCAGCCTCCCAAGTGCTAGAATTACAGGTGTGAGCCACCATGCCCAGCCATTTTCTTATGTCTTTAATTTCTTTCAGCAACGGTTTGTAGTTTTCCCTGCGTATGTCTTTCACCTCCTTGATTAATTCCTAAGTACTTTTTTCTTTTTGATGCTATGGCAAATGAAATTGTTTTCTTTTTTATGAAACAGTCTCAAGCTGTCGCCCTGGGTACAGTGTTGTGGCATCTAGCTGACAGCAACCTCCAACTCGGCTCAAGTGATCCTCTTACCTCAGTTTTTCTATTTTTAGTAGAGATGGGGTCTCGCTTTTGCTCAGGTTGGTCCGGAACTCATTAGCTCAAGCAGTCGACCCACCTCGGCCTCCCAGAGTGCTAGGATTACAGGCGTGAGCCACCACTCTGGCCAGTGAAATTGTTTTCTTAATTATCTTTTGGATTATTTATTGCTAGAGTATAGAAATGCAATGGATAGATGTATTTTGTGTTAACTTTGTGTCCTACTACTTTGCTGAATTGGTTACCTTTTTTTTTTTTTTTTTTTGAGACAGAGTCACACTTTGTCGCCGTTGGTAGAGTGCTCTAGCGTCATAGCTCACAGCAACCTCAGACTCGTGGGCTTTAGTAATTCTCTTGAGTTGGCCTCCCAGGAAGCTGGGACTACAGGCAACTGTCACAATGCCAAGGTGTCTCAAAATACAAAAAAAAAAAAAAAAAAGACATAAGAAAGTGGAAACACATCCCATGTTTGTGGATTAGAGGACTTAATATTAAGTGTCAATACTACCTAAAGCAATCTACACGTTCTATGCAATCTCTATTAAAATCCCAATGACACTGGGGGAAAAAAATGTCAATAGAAAATAGAAATAGAAAATCCTATCCTAAAAATCATATAGAATTCCAAGAGACTCAGAATAGTCAAAACAATCTTGAGAAAGAAGAGAGCTAGAAGACTCATGCTTCCTAATTTCAAAGCTTACTAAAAAGCTACAGTAATCAAAAGTTTGGTACTAGCAGAAGGATATATAGAACAACAGAATTAAATTGAGAGCTCTGAAATAATCACATAGTAAATCCAAGATCTAAAAGAGCAAACAATGTTAAACCTTAAGTCCTAAGAATAATTTCTGATTCCACGTTCTGCCTTCTAGACACACTGAGTACCCAAGGCTCTGCAAAACCCTGCCCCCATGCCTTTACTGGATGAATCCTACATTCAGCTCTCTCAGGTGTGAGTCAGTCTACTGGATAGAGTTGCATACTGGTAGCTCAATCATTGTGATGTGCAGGGGGAAGCTCTACTCCCAAGGTGCCCCTGGAATTGCCCTAGTTGGGATTCTCTGGGCAATGAACTGACTCCCTGGCTCCACTGAGTAATGAACTAGTTGGGGCTTTCTGTGAGCCCTGCCTATGTAGCCATTTTCTGCCTGGGCTCTAAGACTCTCCTTTGAAATTCTGTCCCCATGCCTCTATAGTTCTTACACTCTGCGTACCCCCGAAGATGGCACTGTGAAGACACTAGGGGCCAGGCACGTTGGCTCATGCCTGTAATTCCAGCACTCTGGGAGACCAAGGCAGGAGTTCGAGACTAGCCTGAGCAAGAGCAAGACCCCCATCTCTAAAAAATAGAAAATAGCCAGGCATTTTTTGCCTCAGGAAGGCTGAAGCAAGAGAATCACTTGAGCCCAAGAGTTTGAGGTTGCTGTGAGCTATGATGCCATGGCATTCACCCCATGGTCTCACCGTCTCAAAAAAAAAAAAAACAAAAAACAAAAAACAAAGACACTGCCATGGTTTACTGCCTAGAGTCCAGGAGTCCTCAAACTGCGGCCCACAGGCCACATGAGGCAGTGTGACTGCATTTGTTTCCATTTTGTTTTTTTTACTTTAAAATAAGATATGTGCAGTATGCATAGAAATTTGTTCATAGTTGTTTTTTTTAACTGTAGTCTGGCCCTCTAAACAGTCTGAGGGACAGTGAACTGGCCCCCTATTTAAAAAGTTTGAGGACCCCTAGACCCTTCTAAATCATCAGCCCCAGCTGCACCTAGGCCCATTCAAGACACAGGTAGGGTAGCCAAGAAACACTAGATGAGAAACAGAGCCTTAAAATTGTTCTATCTCCAAGGCCTAGACATTCTGGGCTTAAGATGAGTAAGGCAGCCCCCTCAGATCTCCAAAATGCATTTAGGGTCATTCTGCCACTGTCTTGATGAATAGTATCTAGCTTCCTTCTATCCATAATCTCCTTATTAAACATTTGCTTGGCCACATCCTTGGTGAACATATTTTTCCATTTTTCTCATGGTTAAAAAAAATTTTTTTTTAAATTGTTGTAGAGACAGGCTCTTGCTATGTTGCTGGTCTTAAACTCTTGGGCTCAAGTGATTCTCCTCCCTTGGCCTCCCAAAGTGCGGGGTTTATGGGTGTTAGCCACTGTGTTGGGCTAATCTTCCCATTCTTTACGACATAGCCAGGTTGACTTTTCCATATCTTTAAGTTCTACTTTCTTTTTTATTATAAATTTCATCTTTAATTCCTATCTCTCTTCTTGCATTTTATTATAAGTGTCCAAGAGAAGTCATGTTGCATCCTCAACACGTTGCTTAGATATTTGTTCCAAAACATATCCTATTTCATCACTCAAAGGTTCTACCTCAAGCTGGGTGCAGTGGCTCACACATGTAATCCTAGCACTCTGGGAAACCAAGGAAGGTGGTTTGCTTGAGCTCAGGAGTTCCAGACCAGCCTGAGCAAGAATGAGACCTCGTCTCTAAAAAAAAAAATAAAATAGCTGGCTGTTGTGGCAGGCGCCTGTAGTCCCAGCTACTCAGGAGGGTGAGGCAAGAGGATCTCTTGAGCCCATGAGTTTGAGTTTGCTGTGAACAGCACTCTACCCACAGTGACAAAGTGAGACTCTGTCTCACAACAACAAAAAAAAGTTCTACCTCCCACAAAGCACTAGGATACAAATACAATTCAACCAAGTTCACTTTCCAATAAAATAGCCTTTCCTGTATCTGCCTTTCCCACGGTTTCCAAGAAAATGTCCTCATTTCTGCCTGAGACTTCATCAGAATGGCCTTTACTATCCATACTTTTATCAATATTCTGATCAAGACCATTTAGGTAATCTGTAATAAACCTGAGGTTTTCTCTACAGCTATCCTCTTCTGAGCCCTCACCTGAATCACCTTCAAGGATCCTTAGCATACCATGACACTATCATTATTCCCCATTTAGACGTGAGGGAAGTATGGCTCAGGAAAGTGAAGTAACTTGTCCAAGGTCACACAGCTTGTTGTGTGGTGAAGCTGAGATTCTAACTAAAATTGGCCCAAGTCCAAAGCCTATGCTTTTACCCACTGTGTGGCATTACCTTAGTAAGTGAAAGAAGCAGTGGGGAGACCACACTACCATTGAAGAACGGCTCTGATCTAGGGTCTGTAACAACCCATCATGGACAGCAGCATGTGATACAGTTTTTTTTATATCAAAGTCTCTCCTAGACCTCAGTCTTCCTGGCTACACAGTGGAAGGAAAAACTCCAGCCCATTTCAGGCCCTCCAGATATAGGTTACTGCCAAGAGAGACTATGTGCACACCTACATGAACCAGAACCAAATGTTACACAAACCACAGGTACTGGCTTTGCTAACCTGGCACGTCATGTCTCTTAGAGTTGCCAGTGTCAGTGGCTTAAGTGATCCAAGGTGAAAGGGGTAGCCCCCACCCAGTAGTGACAGCCAAGAGAGGGATGGTGACACAGCGGGTTACAAAGGGCTCTGAAGCTATCAGCTGTTATCAAGTGACAGGCCTGAAATCTCGAAACCTTTTCCTAGGCAGATGGAAAGATGCCAAATGCTTGGCATCCTAGGCCACCATGTCTGTTGAGTGGCCAGGTGCCCCAACAGCACACTGAGTATTGGCAATGAGATAGGACATGAATCAGAAAGAACAAGGCAACACTTCAGGAAGTCAGTCTCAAGATTACCATAGCTGGCTGAAGGAAAAACAAGCAACCTACCACAGTAATGTTCTTTTTCCCTTTTACATTCTCACCCTCCCTCCATCAAAATCCTTCCAATGTCCGAGAGAGCAATCTGTTCATACTGCATATCTGATCTTTTCCCACCATAACCACCAATAACCCTCCAAAGGCTTTCCCTGCTTTCGATGTAAATACAACATTTATTACCATGGCTGACCAGACCTACCCTCACCAATCTCTCTAATCTCATTTTATAACCCATCTCCTCTCATTCTCTATGCCCCAGTTATACTTTCAGTTCTTCATAGAACTCCCCAGCCGCCCACCTCCAGAACCTTTGCAAAAACTAGACCTTCAGCCCAAACTGCTCTTCAACCTCAGGTTGTTTTCTTTAGTAAATACTTGTTTGTTCTTCACAGTTTAACTCAAACTTTACTTCCTCACAGAAGTCTTCTCTGATACCCTATTAATCCCAGGACCAAGTCAAATCCCTATCCAATGTTCTTATGGTACACATTCCTTTCTTTTAATATACGTATTACAATTGTAATTTTACATTTATGTGTGTGATTATAATTTGATTAACATCTATGTTCATTAATACACTCTAAGCAGGAACCATATCTCACTTGGTCATGACTACATCTCAGGGCCTAACACAGTGTCTGAATGTAACAGATGTTCTATATATATTTAACTGTAAGAACAAAATTTCAGAGTGAAGGGAAATGAAGTCCTATCCAAATTAAATAGTTCTACTTAGGGAAACTGTTCTATGTGATCTTAAGCCAAACCATTCCCCCCCAACATTGCTCTTTCTCAAATTTCTTCCAGAAGTTACTTTCCATGTCCTGCCATTCTTCAGGCAGTGGTAGCCATAGTGATAAACTGGCCGACAGCCAAAAATAGTCTAAAAAGATATCACCTTGTCTAAGTGCTGCAGGCTTCCAAAATAAAAGTCCACAGCAAAAGCCCAAGCAGATAGAAATACAAAAACTTTACCATTAAAGACACTGAACCAAACAACCAAGCAGCCCCCGCAAAAATGAGTGAGCCCCAGGGTAGGTGGTGTCCCCACATGACCCACTCAAAGGAAAAGGGGAAAGGAGGCAAGGCTACAGGGGTCTGAGACAGAAGCAGGTATATCCGTCTCTGGAAAGATTTTAAACCCTCGTTTATCCCTGGCATAAAACAGAGATATCAAAGTCTCCCCTGATGAGGCACTTCAGAGGAGATCTACAGATTGTGGCTCAGAGAAGCAAGATCAGCACCTAAAGATGATCACATAAATTTCTAATTGAGACCAATATTCCCAGCTATGGAAGTAGAAGGATCTTCTTTCTGCCCTTCAATTCTATATGGTAGACAGGTGGGGATGGAATATGTATTTAATGAGTACCACTTAGTGCCAGGCATAGTGACAAGTACCATTGACAGAGCTGTTAATGAGAAACAGATGAATACGTACACAGATGGGTAGCTGATGCTTAGCAAGGTTATCAACTTGTCCAACAACTAACAAATGGAAGGTCTAAAGTTAAACCCAAGCCAGCACAGTGGTTCATGCTAGGAAACCTAGCTCTTTGGGAAGTCAAGGTGAGAGAATTGCTTGTGCCCAGCAGTTCAAAACAAGCCTGGACAACACAGTGAGATCACATCTTAAAAAAAGAAAAATGAGCTGGGTGTGGTGGTGTGTACCTGTATTCCCAGCTACTTGGGAGGCTGAATCAGGAGTATCATTTGAGCCCAGGTGTTTGAGGTTACAGTGAGTTATGATCATGTCACTGCATTCTAGACTGGGCCACAAACCAAGACCTTGTCTCAAAAAACAAAAAGAAATACAGGGTTAAACCCGGGTCCGTCTGAATCAAAGACTTTTCTTGGATGGCAATGCTGCCTCTGTGAGTCATCTATGAGACCCATTCCGCTCCATACCCTTTACCACCACCACCCCCAAACCAGAATTAAGAACATAGCTCAATGGGTAGGGCACCAGCAACATACACTGAGGCTGGCAGGTTCAAGTCTGGCCCAGGCCAACTAAACAATGACAACTGCAAAAATAAATAAATAAATAAATAAATAAATTTTTTAAAAAAACAGCCAAGCGTTGTGGCAGGTGCCTGTAATCCCAGCTACTTGAGAGGCTGAGGCAAGAGAATTGCTTAAGCCCAAGAGTTTGAGGTTGCTGTGAGCTATGATGCCACAGCAATCTACTCAGGGTGACAGCTTGAGGCTCTGTCTCCAAAATAAAAAAGAACACAAATCCTGGCAAGCTCTCTCAGAAAGAAAATCCTATAGTCCATGAACACAGCCCACCACAATTGGTATGTACAAAATTGAGATGCACCACCATTTCCTAGGTACGGAGCACAGTTTTTTTAGGGAGTGGAGTTCATCATCTGCAGCTATGGGGATATGGCTGGGTCTTATGAAAATCCCAAATGCGCCCACAGGAATAAAGTCTCTGCTTCTCCTAGAACCCAAGGCTTCCAGGCACTGGGATAGTAATTTTGTAGCCCAGAGCACCTTTAATCAAAGAGTGGTGTAAAAAGATAGTACCTGCAGGGCAGATAACCCCAGCTAAAGTCTCATAGCTCCTCTAGCTATGCAGAGAAGGCAGCAACTCTATACTTGAATCATCTGCATCCACACAGCATCTCCTTCAAGGTTAAGTATTCATTCATTGTGCTATACAGTTCAAGGTTAACCCCTCACCGTGTACTCATTTCAGTATCTGTCTCTTATCAAAAGCTATGCCAGCCGATTATTATAACTATTATGCCATTATAATAACATTATTGTGCTTTTTTCCTGCACTTGACATCTGTTGGCTGATAGGTTTAACTAGTACATAAGCAATAATTATGCTGTGCTCTCTCCTTTCCAACCAAGCCTTTACTCTGGTGTAACTCTTAATGCTAAATCCAACTGCAGCAAATACCCAGCCCCAGCAGCAGTGGGAAACATGGCTCATCTAAGGCTTACCCACAATGCCCCCAGAGGTTACAGTGCCAGAAACTAAGGCTCAACTAGGTCCCTAATTGTTAACACAATCCCCCACCCTCCGGGGAGGTGATGGGATTTGGGGGAACCACCCAGCAAGCAATTTTTTGTTGCAAACTCCAGCACAGCTGGAGGAGTCATACACAGTAATAGTATTATGTAAGGACAAGCAGTACCAAATCACACACCACAGCAAGAGAGGGAGAAAAAAAATGCATTTCTCCCCTGGGGATTCTCAAATAAATGGTTCCCAGAGAGCCATTCTACCTGCCTCCCCACACATACTTCTTGGCCACTGCTGGCAAAATTAGCAAAAAGGAAAGCAGGAGGAAGCGGAGGGCTATCTCCAGTTCCTATTTGGAAGCTGAGAAATCATCATCATCCTAACTGCTGGGTCTTCTTTATGCAGGGCCCACTAGGGGACAGGATGGAATCTGAAAGGCTAAAGCAGAGAAGTAACTCTCATTTCCAGTCAGTTAAAGCCTCTGAATCCACCTATCCCACTATTAATGACAAAGATATGAGATTCTATGATTGCAGAATATCAGTATGCCTGAATTACATATTAGCCCTATTAAAGGCAACCCAGTGAGGCTATATGAAAAGCACAATGATAAAATAAACCCTGTCAGGAGATCAGGGCTGGCCTGCTTTGTTCTCTACTCTGTAATACACAGGGCTTTTTTTTTTTTTTTTTTTTTTTTTTAAGGCAAGAGAAGGGCGGAAGGTTATTTAAATTTAAATTACCAGCAAACACTATAATCTGTGTTCAAGGAGAAAAGGAACATTCAGGAGTGCCAAGTGCAGGCTCTTGAGACATGTGTGACCGAGGCAGTAGTAGCCTATAGGGCTTTCTCCTTCAGCCTGAGCATGCTGCTCTCATTGCTTGGGACCAGGCGAACCAGGAGGCAAGGACCATGTAGCACAAAGAGGCACTGTCACCTGGGTGACAGCGAAGATTGCTCTCTCAGAGGAAATTAACATGAAGCAACAGAAAATGAACAGGACCAGAAATCCAAAGAAGAAACCTATCTAAGGAGGGGTTTGGAGAGGTGCTACTGAAGAAGGGACCACATCTATCTCATTCAATACTACAGTCCCATGATCAAGCAGGTCCTGGCACATAGTGGGTACTCAGCAAATGACTGTGGATTGAATTCTAACCAGAAAGAACCCTTGAGCTGGAAATGACTGATGAGAGTTAGGCTCTAGTTGTTCTCACTGTAACCTGTATTAACAGAAAGGCCCACAGTATGCAAAAAATGGAGAGGAGTTGGGGGGAGATGGGAGGGCAGGGGAGAGGAGAGGAACAAGTAGGACAAAACATTTATTGAATGCTTACTGTGTATATATCTAACAATTTGGGGGGGGGGCAGTTTACAAATGAGGGAACAGGAACAGAGAGGTTAAATAACTCCTCTGAAGTAGGCAGTTTAAATCTGGGTATATCTGATACTACAGCCAATAAGCTTTCCATCATACTTTGTCTTGGTTTCCTCCAGGGGGGAAACTGGCTACCCAGCTAACCTTTCCTGTAGAGGAGATAACGATCTTACACATCCACACAAATCAACTTGGTAGTCATGCTTCTTGGAGTTAATTAACTAACTGGAATTGTGGCTTGGTGGTATCCTATGAATTTCATGTGTCTAAGACAGACCCCTGAAATTTTAAACCAAGACGAATAGCTGAGGTCTCAGGCCTGGAAAGCTGCCCACCAGTGAGGCTCTGACTAAATCATCAGATGGTACCTCTTTCTAAGATGACTCTCTTTGGCATAGCACAGATGAGATCTCGGTAAGGAAAGAACCTGAGCATAACCTCAACATGCCCCCAACAGGTTCACCTCAGTGATCACCACAGAGCCTCCCCCACTCTTAGGTATGTCAGCAAAGCATAAAGTTCTCCTTGAAGGCTTTAAATTCTGATTTAACTAGAAATAGCAGAGGCAAAAGCCAAGGATTTCTGCTTCATACTTAAAAGGAAATGAGCCTTCCCTCTATAGTGCTTGCTGTCTCCCTGGAGCTTCCAAAGACCTTCCACACCCATGACATCAAGAGCAGCAGAGTGGAAAGGGCAAGGTGATTTTCAATGATATATTCAGAATAGACCAGAAGTGAAGATCAGCCAATGTCTCTAATGGAGATGAATACCCTGAACAAATTCAGGGGAAGCTAAGCAATACTAAAACACACTCTCAGGATTGTTTATTTCACCTCCAGCATGAGGACTTTAATCAGTTAAAATGGGTTTTTTTCAAAGCATGGGGAAGCTGATGATTCACCCAGGTGCACAACAGCTGCTGGGAAGACCTGTGGGAAGGGGCCACCCGGCAAAGGCAGGCTGTGTATGGTAGAAAGGGTCTCCAAGGAATGCCCTACATGCCAAGCCATATGTTGTCAGGACATTAATCCAAACCCATCTTGCACACGTTACAATGTTTACTCTCTGTGGGATGTGAAGCATTAAATTATATCCAAGGACTACATGAATCCTTCCAATTGTATTCCACATTTACTTCTTTGCTAAAAAGATTTGTAACCTGGAAACAAAGCTCTCTGCCTAATAGCAGCAATAATTTTCAGCAAAGAATAGAAACCAGACTGTCAATTCAAATTCTGCTAAAAGGTATTGCCCCACTGGAGCTTTAGTTTACTCCATCCAGAAAATGGAGAAACCTACCACTGATCCTTTTATTCCAGAGAAGACAGGTCTATGTAACCATGAGTCCTTAAGAGGGGAGGGTTCAAATCAAAAGACGAAAAAGGGATCACCACAGCTCCATTCCTGCTCCAACTGAAACAGCTCTGGAAATGGAGACAATAAGAGAATTCCAAAAAGAAAAGACTATTTTACTGACACAAAAACTAAGAACCAATGTGTATAAACACTCAAGTGGCTAGGGCACCAGCCACATACACCGGAACTGGCAGGTTCAAGCCCAGCCCAGGCCTGCCAAACAACAATAACTACAACCAAAAATAGCCAGGCATTGTGGCGGGCGTCTATAGCCCCAGCTACATGGGAGGCTCAGGCAAGAGAATCGCTTCAGCCCAAGAGTCGGAGATTGCTGTGAGTTGTGACACCATGGCATGCTACCAAGGGCGACATAGTGAGACTCTGTCACAAAAAAAAAGTATATAAACATGAAGTAGCCTTCCTAAATTAGTCACAGCTCTAACCTGACTAGCTATATGATCCTAAGTAAGGCATTTAGACACTCCCCAATTTTTTTTACCACCACAAAATGGAGATATTTCAAGGATCAGATAAAATAGTATGTGTGAAAGCCCTTTGAAAAGAGTAAACAGTAAAATTCAAAAACAGTAAAATGTTGAGTATACTTTAGGCCTGTTATTCCAAAGACCCCCGCATGAGAAACACTAAGACACTTCTGGGAAGTAGAGAGGCAAAGCTGTCGCTTCTGAGAGCCAGCCTATAGTAACTGGGTCCAGGTGTTTACAGAGAAACTCATACTATAGGAGTAAGAACAGAGCGAAATTTGAAGAGGAGACTGCACATGGGTCTGCTCAGGTATATTAAATAATAATAATATAGCAGGTTATTTCATTCAACGTCATTTCCTTATAATGTTGACAAGAAAAAAAAAATCTATTCCCAGCCAGGGATATTGCTTGTGTGGTGTTTAATCATTTCCCCCATGTCTGCTTGGGTTTTATCTGAGTACTCTGGTTTCCTCTCACATCCCAACATATGAGCTGGTAAGCCCCAGCCAGTGAGTGACAGAGGAGGCTAAATAACTGGCAGGTCCATCAGTTGACTAAATAGACTCTTTCATCTACAAGCATTTACTGAACACTTTCTATGTGCCATGAACTGTCCCAGGGGGGCAGGTACACAAAGAGAAATGAGGGATGCAGTCTCTGCCCTCCAGGAATTTCTAATCCAGTTGGGTGCATAAGGCTTATTCTAAGGAATCAAATTCTTTCAGGTAATGCTGAATTCCCATAACTGGGAATCAGGGAAGAAGTAGGATTTCACCAGAATTATTATCATTTCTCAGGTTTTCATGTTTTCATCCACTCTACAATCATTTATGGTGTCCATGCAACATTTAGCATTATACTAAGAAACACATAATAAAGCATAGCCCACGTCCTTGAGAAGTTTATATAAGAGAAAAACAACTAACCAGAATAAAGCGTATGAATATGAACTCTATAATAATGGGGTTTCTATGGGGATACAGATATCAAGTAAGGCTCACCAAAGAAGGCAGCTCTGCAACATAAAGTAGAGAACTAAGGAGAGAGTACTTGGCACAAAATTGGCAAAAAACACAAACATGAGGCATACTAAGAGGACCACGTGGACTCATTTATCAGAGGTAAGGCGTACACGTGGGTGACAGTGCAGGCTATCACCAAAGGGGTAGGGTAAGGATATACTGCAAAAGGCTTGAACACCAACACAATCTGATACATTTGGAATTTATTCAGCAGCCAATGAATGCCGTTAAAGGCTTCCAAGCATAAGTGTTCTGATTGGCATTGTATATAAGAAGACCCAAAGTGGCACTGTTACACAATGTCCTAGAGGAAGCTATAGTAAAAAAGTAGAAAGCTTGGCACCCATGGTTCAGTGGTTAGGGCGCCGGCCACATACATCGGGGCTGGTGGGTTCAAACCCAGCCTGGACCTGCTACCCAACAATGACAACAACAACAACAAAAAAAAAAAATAGCCAGGCATTGTGGTAGGTGTCTGTTGTCCTAGCTACTTGAGAGGCTGAGGCAAGGGAATCACTTAAGCCCAAGACTTTGAGGTTGCTATGAACTGTGATGCCATGGCACTCTACTGAGGGCGACATAGTGAAACTCTATCTCAAAAAATAAATAAATAAATAAATAAATAAATAAATAATAGGAGAAGGCTTCTGTAAAGAAGCACAGTAAAAGAAAACAGGGCAAGCATAAGACTATGTAAGAAAGATACTGCAGAGACTCACCAAAAAGACAATGGCGTTTTCTTGAAAACACTTTAATTCCTGTTATTTTTACCAATTCAGATTGGCCTTTTCCCCAAAAGGTAAGTTTTTGTCTTATTTGCTTCATTTGGAGGAAGCACCAGACCGTAGCTATAATGCTCAGAATTTTTTAAAAAACTCAGTTTAAGATTAAAATAATGAGAGTGACTTTAGGGGCTTTTCCTCTACTCCCATTGCCACACTGAGCAGGTTATAAATCCCAAAGGGAGAGAGTCAACTTGAGCACAAATCCAGGTCAGTGTATTTGTCTATGCCTTCCTGACCTTGCTACAGAAGGACCAGAAATGGGCATACAGATAAGAGGAAAACCATGACAAAGTCACACTTCACTTAATGAGCTAACTACTTCATGTCTGGCCAAAGAGCAGAAAGCAATAGACAAAGAGAACACACTATCTGAAGGACCCAGGCAGGATGGTGACCAGCTAGCCCTACTCTAGTAAAATCCCCATGTCAGATAATACCCAGGAAATAGGTCTTGCTGGCTCAGGCACCTGGTTAGAGAAAACGTGGGAAATGTGAGAACTGAGTGGAGTAAGGAAGGAAAAGCCAGAGAAGCTGAGAGTTTTCTTGCTATTGGCAACTTTTAGTTACTCATCATGAGCTAGCTATAACTGTTGATGTGAATAATAAACCAACCAAGAAAGAAGACAGACAATGATGTGATGGTTAAAATAAAATGTGCTTGGCCACCATAACCTATCCTGAAATCAAGTCTTGGGCCAGGAACTAGGAACTATTGGCATCACCGTTGATGGTGATGATAAAATAGAACATTTACTTTGTGCCAGAAGAAGCACTTACCATATATATTCTCTCAAGTAACTCTTAAGACAGCTACAAAAACAGGGATTATTATTTTCCTTCTCCAGATCATGAAACTGAGGCTTAAAGAATGTAAGTAACTCAGTCACAATCTGACAGCTAGTAAGTAGATAGCAGAACATAAACCCAAGGGAGTCTAACTCCAAAGTGTTTTTAAACAACTTTAACATAGATTCATCCTTCTCTTTTTCTTTTAGAAATATTAAATTTGCTTAAGTCTGTAGATAAAGTCTACTGGTATATCCAGCTCCTTCAAACAAAATACCATGTACAACAATCTTGCCTGAGTACTATTAATATTTATTTATTTCTAATACCGGGGAAGGCTTCAAATCTATTTCATCTGAGGTAAGGGGAAGAGGAAATATACTTCAACATGAGTAAGAGGAAAAAATAGCAGGACAGTCAAATTCTTACCAGTAGGGTTATAAGATAACATGTAAGGCAGTAAGCAGAAGCAGAGCCTTCTCCTTCCCTGAAGATTTTTAACAATAAAAGCATCTTGCATCTTTACAATGGTTTAAACAATTCTAACAAGTATTATGGCCACCCTTCGTGAGCTCCTTGTCTTGTGTCCCAGTTCTCATTAACACTAGAGTCCCACTATTATCTGAGTGGCCTAAAAAGATATGTGGCCCATTTCACTTCTCTAAGGCTCAGTTTTATCATCAGTAAAATAAGAGCCCCCTGAATGCAAAATCGAGGCATTGGGTAATACCAGAATTCCAAGGGTATCTCCTGACTTTTCACTTACCCAAGGAACAATAAACAACCAGCCCTGATGTCTGAAAGGAAATAAAGACCTCTAGAATGATCTCTTCCAGCCCCAAACACCATTATTTCAGCAGCTGGACCCAAAGATGAAGACTTTACTTCACAAATACAACCAAACCCAACACCCCATGAGTATGAGACTGGGGGCGGGGGGGCGGGGGGGGGAGGTACAGGAACACAAAATCGACCTTAAATGCCTTGCTAAGGAGCTTGCCCCTTAAGCTTCTAATATCCAATACCCACTGCACTAAAAGTATGCAATCAATGTTGTCTGTATTGACTATCCTACTTTATATTACTTCCATTGGACTGAAGTACGCTAGTTTTCTAGAGTATGGTCAGACAGCTGCTGCCCCCTTGGGAGCCTCAGAGAAATTAGACGCATTTAAGCATGAGCCTATCCCCAAAGGTAAACAAATGTCCATTTAAAGTCTACTGGCTGGGCATGGTAGCTCACACCTGTAATTCTACCACTTTGGGAGGCAGGGGCAGGATGATCACGTAAAGCCAAGAGTGTAGGAGCAGTGTGAAGAAGAGAAGGTAAGAAAGACCCCCAGACCGACCAAATCCCTTTCCCCACATCCAGTTCCTACATCCCGCCGCCACTGCCACCATGCCCAAGAGAAAGGCTGAAGGGGATGCTAAAGCAGATAATGCCAAGCCATAAGACAAACCACAGAGAAGATCGCAAGGTTGTCTGCTAAACCTGCTCCTTGAAAGCCAGAGCCCAAGCCTAAAAAGGCCCCTGCAAAGAAGGGAGAGAAGGTATCCAAAGGAGGGGAATAACCCTGCAGAAAATGGAGATGCCAACACAGACCAGGCACAGAAAGCCGCAGGTGCTGGATGCCAAGTGAAGTGTGGCAATTTTGGTAACTGTGTGCTTCTGGTGACTGTACAGTCTGAAATACTATTTTTTATCAAGTTTTATAAAAATGCAGAATTTTGTTCTACTTTTTTTTTTTAAGCTATGTTGTTAGCACACAGAACACTTCATTATTTTGGGGGGAAGGGGCATATGTCACTAATAGAGTATCTCCAAAGCTGGATTGATATGAGGGAAATCTCTAGTTTTGAGAGACTTCTTCTTGGCTCCCATGAGGAGGAATTCCCTGATGTTGACACACAACCACCTTAGCACAAATGCCTTGTGGTATAGAAGAACTAATTGTTTTTATGTCCTAGTCTCCCTCTGCCTTGAGCATAGTCTTAACTCCCTTAAACCCTGTCACTTCTTGGGACCTAACCCCCAATAATTGGTTACCAGTATATATTAAGGAGTCTGGACTTTTCCAATAACAACACTGACATGGCATCCCTCAAAAGAGCAGTGGTTCCATTTGTAGACTGTTGGATCTTTAGATAAATTCTGTCACTTTCATTTCATTTCCTGAAAGTCAGAGTTGGCTTGTGAAAAGTTGTTAAATAATATGCTAAATATGAAATGTCAACTCTCACTCTAAACTTCCCTGTTCAGAGCATCAAATGAAGACTTCACTGGGTTTCATAGTGGCTTTCTGATTTTTGGTAGACCACTGAAGAAGGAAATTTGAAATTTGTTGTATACTGTTAATGATCATCTGCCTAGGTCCTGCCTGAAATACCATGATTATGAAAAGTATCTTTAAGGCTCGGTGCCTGTAGCTCAGCAGCTGGGGCACCAGCCACATACACCAGAGCTGACGGGTTCGAACCTGGCCCAGGCCTGCCAAACAACAATGACAACTACAACCAAAAAATAGCCAGGCATTGTGGTGGGTGCCTGTAGTCCCAGCTACCCAGGAGGCTGAGGCAAGTAAATCACTTAAGCCCAGGAGTTTGAGGTTGCTGTGAACTGGGATGCCACGGCAGTCTACCAAGAGTGACAGAGTAAGACTCTGTCTCAAAAAAAAAAGTATCTTTAATAAAGCTGGATATAGTTTGGCTTGGAAAAAAAAAAAAAAAGTCAAGAATTCAAGACCACCCTGAGCAACACAGCAATACCTCACCTCTACAAAAAAATTAAAAATTAGCTGGATGTGGTAGCATATGCATGTCATCCTAGCCTTGTGGGAGGCTGAGGCAAGAGGATCACTTCAACCCAGGAATTTTTGTCTTGCTCTGCTGCCCTAGCTAGAGTACAATAGTGTCATCATAGCTCACTGTAACCTCAAACTCCTGGACTCAAGCAATTTTCTTGTCTCAGCCTACCAAATAGCTGGGGCTACAGGTGCACACCATTATGCCCAGCTAATTTTATTTTGTATTTTTCGTAGAGATATGGTCTCACCCTTGCTCAGGCTGTTCTCAATCTCCTCAAGCAATCCTCCTGCCTCAGTCTCCCAGAATACTAGGATTACAAGTAAGAACCACTGCACCCAGCTGAGCCCATAAGTTTGAGGCTATAGTGAGTTATGATAACACCAGTGCACTCTAGCCCAGACAAAAGAATGAGACCCTCTCTCAAAATAATAAACAAAATAGTCTACTAGCATAAGCTTTCCTCTCAAACCCTTCAGATGCATCTCAGATTCTTCCTCCAGTTTCTAGAACTCTTTCCTTTCATAGGACAGAAGGGCAAACTACTTGCACAGAAGTAGCCAGGTGTGGAGATCAGTTCACTGCTGTGATGTTCTCATGCCTGTGATAATAATAAGAGGCAATTAAAAGGCATAATCAAGAGCTTCTTCAGTCACAACACAGCCAGTGAGGAGACCTCAGAAACACACCCCTCCCTATTTCTCTGTGGATGTGAAATGTGACAGTAACCAAACATTAGACCCTACACAGAGGCTCCAATATCCAATTTTGGAACACTTGGACCAATAAAAACAAGCTTAGCTATGAATATGGAGGCACCAGAGAAGTGACAGTAAATGGAACACTTCAAAAGTCCAATACTATGAAGAAAATTAAAACAATAAAGGTGGCTTGGGCTTGGTGCTCGTAGCACAGTGCTTACAGTGCCAGCCATATACACTGAGGGTGCTGGGTTCAAACCCAGCCCGGGCCAGCTGAACAACAATGATGGCTGTAACCAAAAAATACCCGAGCATTGTGGCAGGCACCTGTAGTCCCAACTACTTGGGAGGCTGAGGCAAGAGAATGCTTAAGCCCAAAGAGTTGGAGGTTGCTGTGAGCTGTGACACCACAGCACTCTGAGGGCAACATAGTGAGACTCTGTCTCAAAAAATAAATAAATAAATAAATAAAGAATAAACTTAGCCCAGGAATGGTGGATCACAGCTATAATCTTAGCCCTATAGTAGGTCAAGGCAGGAGGATCACTTAAGCCCATTAGTTTGAGGTTGCAGAGAGCTATGACGACACCACTACACTCTCTAGCCCAAGTGATAGACCAAGACCCTATCTCAAAAAAATAAAAATAAACTTAATTACAGCCTCTTTTCCTCACAGTCCAGGTAAAAATCATCTGTCTCACCTACACCCTCATTCTATTTCTTCTCCAACTCTCTTAACAGCATTAGGCTTTTTTGTTTTGTTTTGTTTTTTTTTTGTTAGAGCCTCAAACTGTCGCCCTGAGTGCCGTGGCATCACAGCTCATAGCAACCTCCAACTCCTGGGCTCAAGCAATTCTCCTGCCTGCACCTCCCAAGTAGCTAGGACTATAGGTGCCCACCACAACACCTGCCTATTTTTTGGTTGCAGCCGTCATTGTTGTTTGGCGGGCCTGGGCTGGATTCGAACCCACCAGCTCAGTTCAGGCCTTAGCCGCTTGAGGCACAGGCACCTAGCCAACATTAGGCTTTGAGGCAGAAAATCTGAAATAATTTCTTTCAAAAAGGGACAACTTCTGCTCTGAATTATTAGGAATATCAAGGCAGGACATAGTGACTCATACCTGTAATCCTAGCACTTTTGGGAGGCCAAGACAGGCAGTCTGCTTGAGCTCAGGAGTTTCAGATCAGCCTGAGCAAGAGCGAGACATTGTCTCTACTAAAAACAAAAAAATTAGCCAGGCGTTATGGTGAACGCCTATACTCCCAGCTACCAGGAAGCTGAGGCATGAGAATCACTTGAGCCCAAGAGTTTGAGGTTGCTGTGAGTGATGATAATGTCACAGCACTCAACTGCAGGACAACAGAGAGAGACTCTATCTCAAAAAAAAGAAAAGAGGATATCAATAAGCAGGCCACGTATGGTGACTCACAACTATAATCCTAGCACTATGTAAAATCAAGGCAGAAGGATCACTTGAGGCAAGGAGTTCAAAACCAGCCTAAGCAACACAGTGAGATGCCCATCTCTATAAAAATAAAAAATAAAACAATTAGCCAAGTGGCACACACCTGTAGTCTCAGCTACTCAGGAGGCTGAGGCAGGATTGCTTGAGCCTAGGAGCTTGAGGTTGAGGTTGAAGGGAACTATGAAGATGCCACTGCACTTTAGCCTGAGCAACAAAGACCCTTAAAAAGTGGAGGGGGTGATATCAACAAGCAACACAGTAATGTCAGTCTTATTAACACTTGTGTTAACAAACATCTAATGACTAATAAAGTTTACTTGGCTGGTGGTGTTTTAATACATATATTGGTTTTTCTCCATAGTTCCTGGCTCATAACTCCCATAGCCCTTGTTACAGTCTTTTGTTACAGCGTTGGGTGTGTTAAGCCTCAGGAGCAGGCCTCAGGACGCTCTCCCGTCTTCCTCAGCCTTTGTGACTACAGATCATTCCACCCTCATTCCAGAGAGTCCCACTCCACAACCTGAAGGCTAATCCATAAAACTCAAGAAGACTGGGTTGGGAGAGCTTCTGGACAGCTGAGCACTTGTAGTTTTC